>JAXLNO010001545.1:816696-1093456 GCA_038087875.1 Malacoraja senta
GCGGGCCTGGAGCGGCGGTTTCCTGAGGGGACCACCCAGAACCTCGGCTTCGGCGGCGGCGCAGCGCTGGAGCGCTATCGTGGAGCGGAGCGGGCGATGCCTTGCCCGGGTCGCCGCGTTGGAACTCCGGTGAGCTGGGACCGCCGGTGAACATAGTGGAGCTGCGGGACTGTGGAGCGGTCAGCGGCACAGCCCTGGAGCGCTATCGCGGAGCGGGTTATGCCTTGCCCGGGTCGCCGCGCTGGAACTCCGGTGAGCTGAGACCGCAGGTGAACATCGTGGAGCTGCGGGACTGGAGCGGTCGGCTGCGGGCGGCGGCGCTGAACTTTACATTGGGAGCCTGGGATCTCGCGACGAGATCGCCAGTGGTGGAGCTCCATCGAGTGCGGCCTGTCGGCTTCGGAAGCCGCGGACTCCGGTAGGGAGACGGCCGTTCCAGGTGTCCCAAGCTGCTGAGAGGGTTCTCCTGACGCCGGAGCACCATCACCCGACGAAGAAGGGCCTGTAACATCGGCCCCCGTAGCGGCGACTGTGGAGGCCTATATAGGCCGGACTATGGGTGGACAAGGGGATATGACTGGACTTTGTGCCTTCCCCCACAGTGGGATCCATTGTGGGGGGATGTTTTTATGTTTTATGTTAAATTTCTTTAATGTTGTGTCTATTTGTGCTGCATGGTAAGAACAAATTTCACTAGACCATTTGGTGTATGTGACAATAAATGTCCTTTGTCCTTTGTTCATAGTGCAGGATAGGAAAGCTGTGCAGCGTTGCAGTGACAGCCCCCGACCTGACGGTGGCGCTGTTGCCGGTGGTCAGCCTGCAGGGACTGCATCCGGCTGGAATTTGGGGCTGTGGACGGCGGTGAGGCTGCAGGGACGGCATCCGGCCGGAAGGTGGCGCTGTGGATGGCGGTCAGGTGAGTTCGAGCTTCTCGGCGGCCATTTTTGTAGTCGGTGGCCGCTTGTTCAGGAGGACGCGGCGGCCATGTTTGTAGTCGGAGGCCGCATGTTCAGGAGGCCGCGGCGGCCATTTTGCCGGCCGGCTCAAACGGCGTTCACCAACGATTGAAGACCGGTGATGAGAAGAAGGGCGTCTTCGGCGGTCGCCCCAGGTAAGCCCGCCCTATCGGGTGGCTAGGCCCTGGGCAGCGGCCGGCGGGGCCAGGTGCGGTGCTGGGCGTGGAGCCGCGGCGAGCCTGTTGCAGTGCCGTGTCCGCGGTGAGGCCCGGTGCTGGTGAGGTGAGGCCGGGGCAGGGCCTGGAGCGGTGAAGCCCGGTGCAGTGCAGGGCATGGAGCCGTGTTCACGGTCCGAGGCCGGGGCCAGGTCCGTTGTCGGGAGCAGGAGAACGGCAGGTACTCTCTCTCTGCTCCCGGGGCCGTCGGGCGTGTGTAGGCCTTGCTGTGGGGCAGCAAGGCTGCAACGCCGCAGGCCCGGGAGCAGCTGGTGGGGCAGCGGCGGCTGGTAAACCCCCTCCGCTCCGGTGGTCGGCTCCGGACATGTCATGCGGGGGAGCTCGGCGGCCGTCACACAAGGCGGCCTGCCCCGTTGCCGGGAGCGGGAGAGCGGCGGCAGCAGCAGCTGGTGGGGAAGAGGCGGAATCCCAGATGTAGCGGGCCGGGTTGGCGGCAGCGTACTTCTGCAGGGGCTGGGCAGCCGGCTGTAGACATCAGGACTCCCGAGGGTGAGTGCGTCAGGTAAAATCCAAATTTCAATTTGGACAGCCGGGGGTCACCAATGTAGCGGCACCAAACGTGGTGAATAAACCATCAATTATTTTTATTTTTTTTATTCCGTTAATGGACGTTGGGCCATCGTTTGTAACATGACAATTAAACTCTCTTGACTTGACTCGTGACTCCTGTTCACCTCCCTAACACAGACCGCTAATTGGGGTAATGACGCTCTCAGTTCACGTCGGGCTGCTTGTGCAGAAAGTCTAGTGACAGTACTTCTTTCAACCACATTAGTGCAATATATTGTCGAAGCCCAGCCAAGGACGTTTCTCACACTTTCCCTGAGCCCTTGGTCATGTACGCTTTGAAATGCAGCTTGTCCGTACTCTTCATAATTCAGAGGATAAGTAACTGACATATATCGGATCAGGGTGCAAACACATCTTTATCCACACACACACACACACACAAACGCTGTTAGTCTGGAAGTAACTAACTATCTGTACCAACCACTATCACTGTTTGTTGGGACTGGGTAGGGTGGCACAGTCTCAGAGTGGTAGAGATGCTGCCATACAGCACCAGAGATTCGCGTTTGATCCTGACTACTGATGTTGTCTGTACGGAATGTGTACGTTCTCCCTGCGACCGCTTGGTTTTCTCTGTGTTCTTCTGTTTCCTCACACATCCCAAAGACGTGAAGAATTGGCTTCCGCAAATTGCCCCTGGACTGCAGGATATAGCTATAGTACGGGTCGGCGCTGATTCGATGGGACGAAGGGCCTGATCCCACGCAGAATCTCTGAAAGAAAATGAACGAGACTGGTCACAGGTATCTCAATTGAGCACCCGTTGGCGAGCGCGGTGCGCTCTTCGTCGAAATTCAGTCTTCTGCCTCAAGGGGTACGTTTTTACCGTTACCTGGTTTGGAGCTCTCAACATACCATTTGCTGGCGCGATCCTTGTTGAGTTTGCTGGCTACCATCGAGGTTCTTCACTGTTGATTATCAGTTAACCCTTCTCTCAGTTGACGTTTGTGTTTACATAATTTTCAGAAACATTTGGCGGCTTGAACATTTAGAAAACTTGTCAGGGCCACGACTGCTCACTTCAATTTTAAGTTGGGAGGAAACTTCGGAAGCAGCTATTTAAATGAGGTGAGCGCATGAAACGTGGACTCCATCCATTCTTCTCTGTCTCTTCATACATACTGTTTTTATATATTCAATCACAAATCAATGAAGCTCCATGGTCGTTTATTGCATATGGCACGTATTCCTCCCATAATACCTGGGACATTTACATGTCATACCACAAAATCCTGTTTTCAGGATTTGTAGCCTGCACTACTCCAAATTCAACTTGGCAACTTTTCCGATGATTCCTAACTAAATGCTGTGTAGATCCGCAACGTTATACTACAGCAATTAGAAATACAGGTGTACCTTGGGAGACAGTGGGAGGACACCTGAAGATAGCATGTAAGTAGAAACAAGGTTTAGAATTCATATGGAATGCTGGTATCTGGAATATTTGTGGAACAGCGGAAATATCTGCTGAAACTCGACCCGCAACGTCAACCATTCTTTCTCTCTAGAAAGGTTGCCTGGCCGGCTGAGTTACTCCAGTTTTTGTGTCTATATTTGATAAAACATTAGTCGGGTCTCGGCCTGTGATCAGCGTCCATCATACTATAGGAAAACGTGATGGCATTGGGAAGGGTGCAGGGGATATTCAAGAAAATATGGCCGTGACAGAATGTTTCACTTTGAGGAGAGTCTTGGAGCGGTTGGTCTAATTTCACAGACGCGGATAAGGTTAAGAGGGGGCATCACTGAGATTGATACATTTGTGATGAGTGGATAATATTTATGAGAGGCAGTAAATCGTCACGATCTACAATTTCGCGAAGGGAAGAGATGGGATGTGATGTAGTAAATTTTCGCCCAGGAATGAATGAATACCGAGAAAACACTGTCGGGAAAGTGGTGGAAGATGATTCGCTCATATCGTCCCGAAATGTTACCCAGTCCATCTCTTCAGATATGCTGAGTTACCCCAGCTTTTTGTGACTACCTTCGCTCGTATCATTGTGCAAATAAAAGCGCCTGAATCGCTTAGGCATAAAAACCAACGGGACAGGTGGCACAAGATGGAATTGATACGTCCCAAGGCCAGCGTGTGCTTTGTAGCCAGAGCGCCACTTGTTCCTGCTCTATAGTTCTACAGCTCTATGAAATGTTAGACACAGTGCAAGGTGAAACTCATCCCAGTTCACTTGTCTGCACGTAAAGGTATTTCTGCCGATCTTATGTCATGAACAAAATAAAACAGAATTAAGGAAACTAAAATATAAACAAAATGTTGGAACAACTCAGCGGGAAAGGCAGCATCTCTGGTTAGAATGCATAGGTGACTTTTTGGGTCGAGACCCTTCAGATTGGGAGTCAGGGGAGAGGGAGACACAGAGATAACGAAGTTTACGGTGTGAAAAGGAAACATCAAAGTAGATTTGGGTCAAGGAAAATGTTGAATAGATCATTGTTAGCTTGGAGACGTTGACAACGAAACATAGAGATAAAAATTTAATCAGGTGAACAGTCAGACTGGTCGGATAACTCGGAAGGGGCACAGATGGGGAAAGCAAGGGTTAGTTGAGCTAGATAAGTCAATATTCATATCACTCGGGTGTAAATTGCCCAAGCGAAATATGAGGTCATGTTACTCCAATTTGCGCTGGGCTTCACTCTGTCTGTCTGGGAATGGGATGATCACGTCAATTTAGGCGGATTGGGCTGAGGTGTTCAGCAAAACGATCGCCGAGCCTACATTTGGTCTCGCTGATATATACGAGTCCACATCTGAAACAACAGATAGATTAAATTATTAAAGAAGGAACTGCAGATGCTGGAAAATCGAAGGTACACAAAAATGCTGGAGAAACTCAGCGGGTGCAGCAGCATCTATGGAGCGAAGGAAATAGGCAACGTTTCGGGCCAAAACCCTTCTTCAGACTGATAGGGGGTGGGGAGAAGAAAGGAAAAAAGGAAAAGGCGGAGGAGGAGCCCGAGGGCTGGGGGAGGGGAGGAGACAACCAGATGGCTGATGAAGGGGAGGGGACAGCCAGGGCTAGCAGAATTGGGAGAATTCAATGTTCAGGTAGATTAAATTAGATTGAAGGAACTGCAAGTGAACTATAACTCACCTGAAAAGAATGTCGAGTACTTGTCTGTCTGGCAATGCCTCTGATTAAATGTAATCTATGTGTGCTTCGTTGTCACCTTGTTCTAGCTACCAATGGCATATTCTACATTTTCCTTGAACTTATAACCATATAACCATTACAGCACGGAAACAGGCCTTCTCGGCCCTTCAAGTCCGTGCCGAACACTTTTTTTCCCCTTCTTTCTTCTTACTTCCCCCTAGTCCCATCTACCTGCACTCAGACCATAACCCTCCATTCCTTTCCCGTCCATATACCCATCCAATCTATTTTTAAAGGATAAAATCGAACCTGCCTCCACTACTTCCACTGGAAGCTCATTCCACACAGCTACCACTCTCTGAGTAAAGAAGTTCCCCCTAATGTTACCCCTAAACTTCTGTCCCTTAATTCTCAAGTCATGTCCCCTTGTTTGAATCTTCCCTATTCTCAATGGGAAAAGCTTATCCACGTCAACTCTGTCTAACCCGCTCATCATTTTAAAGACCCCTATCAAGTCCCCCCTTAACCTTCTGTGCTCCAAAGAATAAAGACCTAACTTGTTCATCCTTTCTCTGTAACTTAGTTGCTGAAACCCAGGCAAAATTCTAGTAAATCTCCACTGTACTCTCTCTATTTTGTTGACATCCTTCCAAAATTGTACTCCATACTCCAGAATTGGCCTCACCTTGAACAATTTTAACATTACATCCCAACTTCTATATTCAATGCTCTGATTTATAATGGCCAGCACACCAAAAGCTTTCTTTACCACCCTATCTACATGAGATTCCTTGAAACATCCCCTTTGATGTTTCGTTTTCACATCGTACACTTCCTTAACTCTGTGTCTTTCTCTCAAAAAAGCTTACAAAATTGCGCCGCTCTATTAACTTTGGCATCCAAGAGCGGCGAAGGAAATTTAAATTCCCCTCACCCTCCAGTCACCGCCGGCCTGTGATGTGATGGAGGCGGGGTCTGGACCAATCGCTGACATGGTCTCGGACAAATCCCGTCCCCGGAGGCGTCATTTTCGTTATTTGACTTTTCGGCGTCGCGTATTTGACTTTTCGGCGTTGCGTCCGTTCGGTTATTTGGCTTTTTGGCGTTGCGTCGGTTCAGTTATTTGGCTTTTTGTCGTCGCGTCCGTTAGGTAATTCGGTTTTTCGGCGTCGCGCCCGTTCAGTTATTTGGCTTTTCCGCGTCCTGTCTGTTTGGTTATTTAGCTTTTCAGCGTCGTTTCCGTTCAGTATCTTGGCTTCCACTTGGCTTCGGCTTCTCATCCTTCGACGCCCCATCCGGGTAACATACTACATTATCTATACACCTCCAAATTATCACTTGCATTTTCAAGTTAGATCTGGCTATCTGTGAATATTGCATATGATTCGCATAGCTTATTTAAGTTTAATTCTCCCGTGCCCATGCTTTGTGCAAGCATTTTGTTTAAAGGAATAATAGAAAACGAGGAAATAAGTTGCGATCAATGCAACCACGTTTATTGATTGATACAGTTGTTCAGCCAATTGTTATCCAGTTTTGCCTGTAAGTGACTTCAAAAATTAGGAGACCAAAAACTGCACACAATACTCCAGGTGCAGTCTCACCAGTGCCCTGTACATCTGCAGTAGGACCTCCTTGCTCCTATGCTCCATTCCTCTCGCTATGAAGGTGAACATGCCATTAGCTTTCTTCACTGCCGGCTGTACCTGTGTGCTTACCATCAGTGACTGTTGTACAAGGACACCTAAGTCACGTTGTACCTCCACTTTTCCTAATCTGACACCATTCACCATTCTGAAGAAGGGTCTAGACCCGAAATGTCACAAATTCCTTCTCTCCAGAGATGCTACCTGTCCCGCTGAGTGACTCCAGCATTTTGTGTCAACCATTCACATAATATTCTGCCGTCTTGTTCTTGCCAGCAAAGTGGATAACCTCACACTTATCCACATTATACCGCATTTGCCATGCATCTAACCACTCACCCAATCTATCCAAGTCACCCTGCGGCCTCATAGCATCCTCCTCGCAGCTCACACTGCCACCTAGCTTTCTGTCATCCGTAAATTTGGAGAGGTTACATGTAATTCCTTCGTCTAAATCGTCAATATATATTGTATATAACTGGTCACATCACTGAGCTTTGCGGCAACCCTCTATTCACTGCATGCCATTCTGAAAGGGTTCCGTTAATTCATTACCTTTGCTTCTTCTCTGCTAACCAGCTCTCCATTCATGTCAATACCCTACCCCTAATACCATGTGCACATGTATTGTGTGGGACCTTGTCAAAGGCCTTTTGAAAGTCCACATCCACCACATCCACTGGCTTTCCCTTATATATTATACTTGTTAAATCCTCAAAAAAATCCAGAAGATTAGTCACGCATGATTTGCCCTTCATAAAACCATGCTGACTTCGACCGATCTTGTCACTGCTTTCCAAATGCACTGCTATTACTCCTTTAATAATCGACTCAAACAGCTTCCGATGACAAGCTAACTGGTCAATAATGTTCGGTTTTCTCTCTCCATCCTTTCTTCAAAAGCGGGATTACTTTAGTTACTTTCCCGTCCACAGGAAGTGATTCAGAATTTATAGTACATTGGAAAATGATCACCAATGCGGTTACCTCCTTGAGTACTCTGGGATGCAGACCATCGGGTCCTGTGGATGTATTTGCCTTCAGTCCCAACAGTTACACAACACTATTTTTTAAAAGTATGGCTATATGTTAAATCGACGTTCACTGTACCTTAATTGATACACGTGACAATAACTGTCATTTGAACCCTTGGACGCTATTTCATGACTAACGTGCATTTCTTTCAGTTCCTCCGCAACGCTAAATCCTCCATTCCCTATTATTTCTGGGAGGTTGTTTGTGACACGCACAGAACCAAAGTATGCGTTAAACTGGTTTGCATTTCCTTGTTTCCCTTTATAAATTCACCTGTTTCTGACTGTTACGGACCTACATTTGTCATCACTAATCAGATTCAAGGGATTACATTTGATTTCACTAATCTGATGGTGAGGGACGTGCATTTGTCTTCACTAATTAACGACTGACAGGTAGTTAAAATGTTATCACTCTCGCCGACGACGTAAACATTGATGGACACAGTTGCGCAGCTGTTAGAACTGATGTCTCACAGCGCCAGACTGTTAGATCCTCACATCGAGTGCACTCAGTGTGGAGTTTGCAGCATTTCTCTGACCGCATGGCTTTCCTTCGGATGCCCCTGTTTCCTCCAATATCCATAAGGCGGGTGGGTTTGTAGGTTAATTGGCGTCTGTAAATTACCCGTACTGTGTAGTGAGTGAAAATTTGGGATAACATTGAACAGTGCCTGCCCATGCTGTATCTATAAACTAAAGTAACCTGTCTGTAATCCAGAAATCCAGACGTTTTGTCGTCCCGTCATCGGGCAATGAGAGATGGCAAATCAATGCCAAATTACGTCATGGCTGTAGAATCTTGGAAATTCAATGAATCGTTCTAGGATTCCATTACATTTAGTTCACAATCTTCAATGCACGGCATTGTCTACACCAATTTGGTTCCTCATTGACCAATTACCATTCTGGTGTAGTGAAGAGGGAGTTTCACTAAAAGTGTATACAGTGTGTCTCGCACTCATCCTGTACACTGCACTCCGCGAAGGGAAGGCAAGATTTAGAACATTGACTTTTGATCCCCGTTATCTATTGAAAGTGGGGCATATTAGAGTAACTCTGAGATCAACTAGTTTGATGCTTGACTTTACTGGAGCATCCGTGAATTATAGAAACATAGAAATAGGTGCAAGAGGAGGCCATTCGGCCCTTTGAGCCTGCACCGCCATTCATTGTGGTCGTGGCTGATCGTCCCAAACCAATAACCCATGCCTGCCTTCTCACCATATCCCTTGATTCCACTAGCCCCTAGAGCTCTATCGAACTCTCTCTTAACTCCATCCAGTGATTTGGCCTCTACTGCCCTCCGTGGCAGGATATCCACAAATTCACAACTCTCCGGGTGAAAACGTTTTTTCTCACCTCTGTCTTAAATGACCTCCCCTTTATTCTAAGACTGTGGCCCCTGGTTCTGGACTCGCCCAACATTGGTAACATTTTTCCTGCATCTAGCTTGTCCAGTCCTTTTATAATTGTTCATGTTTCTATAAGAACCCCCTCATCCTTCTAAACTACAGTGAATACAAGCCTGGTATTTTCAATCTTTCCTCATATGACAGTCCCGTCATCCCAGGGATCAATCTCGTGAACCTACGCTGCCCTGCCTCAATCAAAAGGATGTCCTTCCTCAAATTAGGTGACCAAAACTGTACACAATACTCCAGATGTGGTCTTACCAGAGCCCTATACTACTGCAGAAGAACCTCTTTAATCCTATACTGAAATCCTCTTGTTATGGATGCCAACATTCAATAAGCTTTCTTCACTGCCTGCTGTACCTGCACACCAAATTTCAGTGACTGGTGTACAAGGACACCCAGGTCTCGCTGTACCTCCCCCTTACCTAAAATAACCCCATTGAGATAATAATCTGCCCCCTTGTTTTTGCCGCCATGCTGGATAACATAGACATAGAAAATAGGTTCAGGAGTAGGCCATTCGGCCCTTTGAGCCTGCTTGGCTGATCATCCAACTCAGTATCCTGTACCTGCCTTCTCTCCATACCCCTTGATACCTTTAGCCACAAGGGCCACATCTAACTCCCTCTTAAATATAGCCAATGAACTGGCCTCAACTACCTTCTGTGGCAGAGAATTCCAGAGATTCACCACTCTCTGTGTGAAAAATGTTTTTCTCATCTCGGTCATAAAAGATTTCCCCATTATCCTTAAACTGTGACTCCTTGTTCTGGACTTCCCCAACATCGGGAACAATCTTCCTGCATCTAGGCTGTCCAACCGCTTAAGAATGTTGTAAGTTTCTATAAGATCCCCACTCAATCTTCTAAATTCTAGCGAGTACAAGCCAAGTCTATCCAGTCTTTCTTCATATGAAAGTCCTGACATCCCAGGAATCAGTCTGCTGAACCTTATCTGTACTCCCTCCATGGCAAGAATGTCTTTCCTCAGATTAGGAGACCAAAACTGTACGCAATACTCCAGGTGTGGTCTCACCAAGACCCTGTAAACTGCAGTAGAACCTCCCTGCTCCTATACTCAAATCCTTTTGCTATGAATGCTAACATACCATTCGCTTTCTTCACTGCCTGCTGCACCTGCATGCCTACTTTCAATGACTGGTGTACCATGACACTCAGGTCTCGTTGCATCTCCCCTTTTCCTAATCGGCGACCATTCAGATAATAGTGTACTTTCCTGTTTTTGCCACCAAAGAGATTCCTTTATTTGTCATATAGTGGATAACCTCACATTTATCCACATTATACTGCATCTGCCATGCATTTGCCCACTCACCCAGCCTATCCAAGTCTCCTTGCAGCCTCCTAGCATCCTACTCTCAGCTAACACTGCCCCCCAGCTTCGTGTCATCCGCAAACTTGGAGATGTTGCATTCAATTCCCTCGTCCAAATCATTAATATATATTGTAAATAGCTGGGGTCCCAGCACTGAGCCACGCGGTACCCCACTAGTCACTGCCTGCCGTTCTGAAAAGGACCTGTTTACTCCTACTCTTTGCTTCCTGTCTGCCAGCCAGTTCTCTGTCCACATCAATATTGAACCCCCAATACCGTGTGCTTTAAGTTTGAATACTAATCTCTAATGTGGGACCTTGTCGAAAGCCTTCTGAAAGTCCAGATATAACACATCCACTGGTTCACCCTTATCCACTCTACTAGTTACATCCTCGAAAAATTCTATAAGATTCATCAGACATGATTTACCTTTCATAAATCCATGCTGATTTTGTCCAATGATTTCACCACTTTCCAAATGTGCTGCTATCCCATCTTTAATAACTGACTAGCAGTTTCCCCTCTACCGATGTTAGACTAACAGGTCAGTAATTCCCCGTTTTCTCTCTCCCTCACTTTTTAAAAGGTGGGGTTACTTTAGCTACCCTCCAATCCTCAGGAACTACTCCAGAATCTAAAGAGTTTTGAAAAATTATCACTAATGCATCCACTATTTCTGGGGTTACTTCCTTAAGTACTCTGGGATGCAGCCTATCTGGCCCTGTGGATTTATCGGCCTTTAAGCCATTCAATTTACCTAACACCACTTCCTGGCTAACCTGGATTTCACTCAGTTCCTCCATCTCATTTGACACCGGTCCCCTGCTATTTCTGGCAGATTATTTATGTCTTCCTTAGTGAAGACAGAACCAAAGTAGTTATTCAATTGGTCTGCCATGTCCTTGTTCCCCATGATCAATTCACCTGTTTCCGACTGCAAGGGACCTACATTTGTTTTAACTAATCTTTTTCTCTTCACATATCTATAAAAACATTTGCAGTCAGTTTTTATGTTCCCTGCCAGTTTTCTTTCATGATCTATTTTCCCTTTCCTAATTAAGCCCGTTGTCCTCCTCTGCTGGACTCTGCATTTCTCCCAGTCCTCTGATAGGCTGCTTTTTCTGGCTAATTTGTATGTTTCATCTTTTGTTTTGATATTATCCCTGATTTCCCTTGTTATCCACGGATGCACTACCTTCCCTGATTTATTCTTTTGCCAAACTGGGATGAACAATTGACGTAGTTCATCCATGCAGCTTTTAAATGCCTTCCATTGCTTATCCACCGTCAACCATTTAAGAATCAATTGCCAGTCTATCTTGGCCAATTCACGTCTCATACCCTCAAAGTTACCTTTCTTTAAGTTCAGAACCCTTGTTTCTGAATTAGGTATGTCACTCTCCATCCTAATGAAGAACTCAACCATATTATGGTCACTCTTGCCCAAGGGGCCACGCACAACAAGACTGCTAACTAACCCTTCCTCATTACTCAATACCCAGTCTAGAATAGTCTGCTCTCTCGTTGGTTCCTCTACATGTTGGTTTAGAAAACTATCATGCATACATTCCAAGAAATCCTCTTCCTCAGCACCCCTGCCAATTTGATTCACCCAATCTATATGTAGATTGAAGTCACCCATTATGACTTTTCCCTTTGTTGCAGGCATTTCTAATTTCCTGTTTGATGCCATCCCCAACTACACTACTACTGTTAGGTGGCCTGTACACAACTCCCACTAGCGTTTTCTGCCCCTTAGTGTTTCGCTGCTCTACCCATATCGATTCCACATCCTCCAAGCTAATGTCCTTCCTTTCTATTGCGTTAATCTCCTCTCTAACCAGCAACGCTACCCACCTCCTTTTCCTCTCTGTCTATCCCTCCTGAATATTGAATATCCCTGGATGTTCAGCTCCCAGCCTTGGTCACTCTGTAGCCATGTCTCCGTGATCCCAACTATATCATAGTCATTAATAGCTATCTGCACATTCAACTCATCCACCTTATTACGAATGCTCCTTGGATTGATACACAAAGCCTTGAGGCTTGTTTTTACAACACTCTTACCCCATACAATTATGTTGAAAAGTGGCCCTTTTAGATTTTTGCCCTGGATTTGTCTGCCTGCCACTTTTACTTTTCACCTTGCGACCTATTGCTTCTACCCTCATTTTACACCGCTCTCTGCTCACACAGTTAAGTAATCCTTTCCCTTTAACTCCATCCTCGACTATCCCATTTGACACCCCACTCCCCTTATTCAGTTTAAAACCACCCGTGTAGCAGTGGCAAACCTGCCTGCCAGAATGCTGGTCGCCCACCTGTTAAGATGCAATCCGTCCCTTTTGTACAGTGCCCCCTTACTCCAAAACAGATCCCAGTGATCTAAGAATCTAAATCCCTGTCCCGTGCACCAGTTCCTCAGCCACACATTCAGGTCCCGTATCTCCCTGTTCCTGCTCTCGTCAGCATCAGGAACTGGAAGCAAACCGGAGATAACAACCCTGGAGGTCCTGCTTTTCAGCATTTTTCCGAGCTCTCTAAAGTCACGCTGCAGAATATTCATCCCCATCTTTCCGACATCGTTTGTGCAGACATGCACTACCACTTCCGGCTGTTCACCTTCGCCCTTGAGGATTTTCTGCACTCTGTCCGTGACATCCTGGATCCTGGCACCAGGAAGGCAGCACACCATCCTCGAATCCCGTCTGTTGCCGCAGAAACCCCTGTACGTACCTCTCACAATGGAATCTCCAGCTACAATGGCGTTGCCTGACGTTGGCCTCTTTGGTTTTGGCTCAACAGCCCTTTTTGCTTTGCAAGCCAGTCCGCCGCTCAGTGTAATAACATCTTCTGTCCCGACAGCTTATAAGTGGGTGAACCTGTTCACAAGAGGTACAACACCCGGGGACGTTTGCATTCCATGCTTCCCTCCCTTTCTCACCGTCACCCACCTTCTCTCTTCCAGTACCTTAGGTGTAACAATCTTACTGTAGGACTTGTCGAGGAACGATTCCGTTTCTCGGACGAACCTGAGTTCATCCACTTGCTTCTCCGGTTCCCCAACACGGTCCTTCAGGAGCTGTACCTGGATGCACTTCTCACATTCGTAGCTGCCAGAGGCACCAGCAGTGTCCTTGACCTCCCACGTACTGCAAGCATCACACTAAATCAGCTTGCCTGACATCTCCTTCTTTCGTCTCTCCCTCTCCAACGTTTTGTGTAGCCTCCTCTCCTCGCCGAAGAATCTCGAGCCAAAGACTCACACTTTTCTCACAGGGCACTTCCTTCAGAAGGCCGCTCCCTAAGAGCCGTCTTGCTTATATTGACTGATAAATTGCCTAATTTACCAATTTACAAGCCAAATTCCTCGGTTTTCAACTGTTTTCCCCCTCTGACTCACTTCGAACTCTCCTCCCACTCGGGCTAGAGCCAATCAGTGTTTTCTCCTGCTTCTCTTTGTTGCTGTTGCTTTCAAATCCACGGAAGCTCTGAGAGGGAGCTAGATGTGGTCCTTGTGGCTAAAGGGATCAGAGGGTATGGAGAGAAAGCAGGTACAGGATACTGAGTTGGATGATCAGCCATGATCATATTGAATGGCGGTGCAGGCTCGAAGGGCCGAATGGCCTACTCCTGCATCTATTTTCTATGATTCTATGTAAAGTCTGCCTGTGCTTTGCCTCTCCTTTTCAACTGTTTTCCCCCTCTGACTCACTTCTAACTCTCCTCCCACTCGGGCTAGAGCCAATCAGTGTTTTCATCTGCTTCTCTTTGTTGCTGTTGCTTCCAAATCCACGGGACCTCTGAGTAAAGTCTGCCTGTGCTGTGCCTCTCCTTTTCAACTGTTTTCCCCCTCTGACTCACTTCTAACTCTCCTCCCACTCGGGCTAGAGCCAATTAGCGTTTTCTCCTACTTCTCTTTGTCGCTGTTGCTTCCAAATCCACGGGAACCTCACATTTATCTGTATTATACTGTATCTGCCACGCATCGGCCCACTCACTCAACCTGTCCATGTCACCCTGCAACCTCCTAACATCCTCTTCACAGTTCACACTGCCACCCTGCTTTGTGTGATCCGCAAACCTGCTACAGTTGACCCTAATTCCGTCCTGCAAATCATGAATATATATGGTAAACAGTTGCGGCCCCACTCCACTCGCCACTGCCTGCCATTTTGAAAAGGACCCGTTCACTCCTACACTTTGCTTCCTGTCCGCCAACCAATTTTCTCTCCATGTCAACACCCTACCCCCAATACCATGTGCACTAATTTTAGTCACCAGTCTCCCGTGTGGGACCTTCTCAAAGGCTTTCTGAAAGTCTAGATACACTTCATCCACTGGCTCCTCTTCATCCATTTTACTTGTCACATCTTCAAAAGATTAGTCAAGCATGATTTACCGTTCATAATTCCATGTTGACCTAGACTAATCATTTTACTGCTATCCAAATGCTCCATTATTACCTCTTTAATAATTGACTCCGGCATATTTCCCACCACCGAAGTCAGGAAAACTGGTATGTAATTCCACGTTTTCTCTCTCGCTCCTTTCTTGAAAAGTGGGATAACATTAGCTATCCTCCAATCCACAGGAACTGATCCTGAACCTATTGAACATTGCAAAATGATCACCAATGCGTCCACTATTTTTAGAGCCACCTCCCTGCAGACCCTGGGATGCAGACCATCCAGCCCCGGGGATTTATCATCCTTCAGTCCCATTAGCTTACCCGATACTATTTCTCGCCTAATGAAAATGTATTTCAGTTCCTCTACCCACTTAGATCCTCCGTCCTCCAGTACATCTGGGTGATTGTTTGTGTCTTCCTTAGTGAGGATGGATCCAAAGTATCTGTTCAACTCTTCTGCCATTTCCTTGCTACCCATAATAATTTCACCTGTGTCTGCCTTCAAGGGACCCACATTTGACTTTGCTATTATTTTTCCCTAAAGAAGCTTTTACTGTCCTTCTTTATACTCTTGGCCAGCTTCCCCTCGTACATCATCTTTTCAGCCCGTATTGATCGGGACTCAGTACACACCAAGAATCCAGACGCACTGTACAGTATACGGATTCGACCATTATGTAATAATATGTGCAGACTTCCTGACAATCGTACCCAGCACAAAATAAGCATCGAAATGAATGAGCCGACCTGAGACCTGAGCGGGCTTGCATCAAACTTCTGCTAACGTTGCGTTCTGTGGATTTGAAAATTATACATGCACTCCAATGGGTCGACTCACAGTGACGCATGCCTTTGAATCCTTATGCAGTCAGTTGAGTCAGCAGCAGTATTCCAAAAATAATTATAAAGCATTTCTCATCTTCTGCATTTCCCCTTATCGGGGTTACGGTGCTGTAGAAAAAGATTTTAAATCCGATCGCATAATTAGTTTGTATTTATACTGAGCATAGTTGGGCCGTGAGTTGGCGGCTACGGTTTAGTGTTCGTGCGTGTGGGGCGGAGACCTTGAGATGGATTTGCTCCTGGTGGCGGTCGGCAGTCTGAACATTCGACGTTGGCACTGTTGTCGGGAAGATTTACATGCGCCAGCCAACTTATTTTACAACAATTATCTGCGTTTAGGCTCCATCCCAAGATTGTAACGTGAAGCTCACGCCAAGGCACGAGAGAGCCCGGGTCTCAAACTTCCAGACAGGTCTTATTCCCCACGGTATTCGTTTGCACTATATTTGGGACTCTTGCGTCGTATCTTTAACACACATATTACAGTTATTTACAATTCACACTAAGGGGATTTTATAACACGATTTATTTCGCACTGCCTCGCAGCAACGAAGCGTCACGTCCAAAGTTGTCCATTCTTTTTAGTGCAGCTTTACTTGTCGTTTCCTTACCCACGTGTTTCCGAAGTTAAGTTGGAAAGCTAGTGTGATTAAAATTAAATAATACAGTAGCGACAGAATAACCTGCACTGAAGCACGCACTTGATCTAATCGTATCCAAATCAACGATAAAGCATTCATCTAATCTCATACATATTATAAACACGGTAAATAGTTCTCCATAGGTTGGCGATCCCAGTGGTCGCGCAGATACTTTCTAAATTTTGTACGAATTTCTGCCTCCACCACTCATTCGGAGTCGCCCAATGTCCAAATACACGTTTCGCGCAATCCTCTAAACACTATAAAGTTTTAATTAAATCAATGCCCTGTCATAATGAATATTGTTATCAATGCTAAAGGCTTCCTTTGTTTCACCATTTTTGTGTTCGTCATAGTTTCCTCTACTTCCAGATATCCTTTCTGAACAAAAATAAATGGAGCCGATGCCATCGCTCCTCGTTAGCGAAATTTTCCGATTCAAGTAACAACAGATAAAGTTTCTTCTGGGCAGTTTCCATCCGATAACAAATTATCATTGTGTGGTGAGGAAAACTGTGCACTAAACCGTGCCCAGGCCGGGTCAATGTTTTATTGACTTAACTAACCAATGATTGGATGTGTCCCAAACGTTATTTTCA
This sequence comes from Malacoraja senta, assembly GCA_038087875.1. NCBI lineage: Eukaryota > Metazoa > Chordata > Chondrichthyes > Rajiformes > Rajidae > Malacoraja > Malacoraja senta. The sequence continues at coordinate 833,505 of JAXLNO010001545.1, forward strand.
GCATTTCATCCATGACGGCTGGCATTCTGTCTTACTTGTATTAATGATTTACACAGGAATGTAGATGAGAAGAGCTGTGAGTTTGCAAATGACATGAACATAGGCCTGTCGAGTAATAGAGAATCATAGAGCCATGCAGCACAGATAAATGTCCTACCTACACCAGTCTCATTTGCCCGCGTTGACCCGTAGCTCTCTAAATCTTTCCTATCAATGTACCTGTCCAAATTTCTATTAATTATCGCATTTGCACCCGACTCAGCAACTTCCTCTGGCACCTTGTTCCAAATACTCACCACACTCTGCATGAAAAAGTATCTCCTCGGGTTTCTCTTGAATCTTTCCCTTCTCACCTTGAACATATTTCTCCTGGTTCTTAATTACTTTGGGTAAATGATTGTGCATTTACCCTATTTATTTCCCCCATTGTCCTATTCATATCTATGCAATCACAACGCATTATTCTTCACTCCAAGGAATAACGCCCAAGCCCGCCAACCCCTGGCAATAGCTCAGGCCCTCAGGTCGTGAAAACATCCTTGTAAATTTTCTCTGCGTTCTTTCCAGCTTAACATCTTTCCTATAGAAGAGTGACTAAAGCTGAACACAATACCCAAATGCGGCCTAACCAAAGTATTCAACGTCTTTAACATAACATCCCAATGTCTATATCAAAGACCAATGTACCAAAATACTTCTTGACCACTGCGCCTACCTGCGATGCAACTTTCAAGGAACTACTTACCTGCACTTCTCAGATATATCTGCTCGACAACACTCCTCATGACATTGACATTCACTGTGAATGTCTGGTCCTGGTTTGCATGCCAAAATGCAGCACCTCACTGTAATTTTTGATACCCATCTTCGCTGTCTAGCTGTCTAATGTGCCTATAATGCTCATACATTAGAGTCATCAGCAACCATTGTAATCATGCCTTCTACAATATCATCCAATTGGTTTATATAAACCGCAAACAGCAATGGGATCAGCACCGATCCGCGAGGCACACAGCACAGTGCGGTGCCAAAACCGTACGATGGCCATACCGTCAGTCATAGTTAACAGGTAACGTGCTCTCCGTAATGGAAAACACCTGTCTGAAATTCAACCTTCCACCATCACCCTTTGTTTTCCTCACAATTCTAACCAGTCGGCTAACTTTTCCTAGATCCCATGGGATCTGACATTCCAGAGTAGCCAACAAGGCTCAACCTTTTGGAAATTACTGCTATTCTTCTGTTGAGAATGATAATGGGCAATCTTAGGATTCAGGTTTCATCTGCTCTATTTGGTGGACCAATTGCGCATTGAATTCAGATTGTGTGCTTTATGTAGGAATGTTACAAAATGTTGGATTAAAAAAATCAAGCCTGTAATTTATCCCATCAGATAAAGCTTTTTTTAAATTAATTTGATACCTAATTCACTTTCATATCTTCAGTATTAAAAAAAGGTATGGCTATTTACATTCTTGGAAATTAGCATCTTGTTCCCTATTGCTTTACCATTTACTTAACACAAAAGCTGTGATCGAGGACAGTCAAAAGCCCATAACTTTCTTAAAAATTAAGAGAACCGAATGACATTTTCAGTTATTATAGACTGAAGCATTCTGAAACTAATATAAAACATCTTACTTGGATGACCTGAAATTAAAGCATATACTTAGTTAGTTACATAATTGTAGCTTAGTACAAAATTGACCGTTGTGACGGAAACAGTAATAAACACCCAGACTGCCTTGAAAATTTAAAAATGTGATATTCTCAAGATCAGAACTTTAATATTATTGTATTATATGCTGTAAGTCCGTAACAGATAGGTAAATAAATTACAATTTCTAGCAATAGACCAAGTCTTTATGCAGAAAATCAGTTGCTAACTGGTACATTGGCATATCATAATCAGTAGCATCATCATACTCCTCATATTGTAACCAATAAGCAACTCTGTACACCTTGTTTTTCCTCAAATTTTCCATTTTGGCATTGTAAACTACAGGTTTTTGCTCTTCAAACAACGCACGACATGTCTTTCTGCCCACTACATTCCCATTAAGAATGTCCTGTTGGTCATCACATTTGGAGTAGTCCAAATTCAGTTAATCTCTGCGACTGCTGTCTAAATCAGTCTCTTTTGCTGGGCATTTGCATGTTGCATTTCTTCTTCGGAGACATCTGTTTAAAATGGGAAGGGAAAAAAACACTGAACAGCATTAACAGAAACAAGTTATTATTTGCAGTTTTAGAAAAAAGGTAGATATTATAAAGTTAAACGCCAAAACATAGTAAATACCCATCAAAAAAGCATATTCATCAGTTTCATCAAATCAATCTAATCTAATCAAATACAATCATCTAAATTAAATTACTAGATCTAAACATCTATCCATTTCTTCAGAAAAGACCACATTTAAAAAAGTCTAAGTATCCATTACTAGATCTAAACATCTATCGATTTCTTGAGAAAAGGCTACACATTTTAAATCGTCTAAGTATCCAAATAACAAATAACAAACTGATCCCATTCACACACGAATTCAAAATATAATATATTTTTTTAAATCTCACGTCATGAATTTATATGCCAAATGGAAGGAATTTAATGTTTAATTCCCATAAATCAATCCAGAAACATCCACTCTCAAGATAATCAATCTTTGATCAATATCATTATTTTGTGCACAATACATCTGACTAAAACTGTACTCTGGATAATATTGATCATGGATAGACAATAACACAAAATATAGATGATTTAGATGCTCTTATAACATGATTGTCCAAAAAAAAATAATGAATTAAATTATCTTCAGAGTGGGTGTTTCTGGAATGTGATTGGGTGGAATGTTGCCACCGTAAATTTAAGCCCATATCGACAGGCAAGACATGGCCGATTCGTATGTGGGCCTAAATAACATTTTTCGCATCATAAGATTAAAATAAAGGCACACAATAAAGCAAAATAATGTTAAATAAACGGCATACCTTTTGTTGTTTCCTGATATTGCGATCCATGATGTTGAATGCGTTGATGGCGTTTTTAGTCGTGTTTAAATTTAATCCAGCGAAGCAAACTTCCACCAAAATTTGTTTTTAAAACGCGGACGGAAGTGCGAACGATTTTTCTTCATCAGCTAGCAGCCTGAGGAAATCCCTCTCCGACAATCAACACAAACCTGCATTTTAATTCCGCCCCACCCCCCCCCCCCCAAAACCTCTGGATTTACCCACACAGGCAGTGGCAGATCTCCAGCGCCGCTGATGGTAGGTTGTGTAACATCGCTACTTTATGTGTGGTTTATAGGGGCGGTGGGATGCTCTATGTTCGTCCCGAACATACACTTGCTTCACTGACTGCCTCATCTACGGTTTCTAATACACTATGAACTGCCTCCTTAGACTCCTCTTAATACACACGTTGTGATCAGTTTTGCTTCACCTCTTCTCACTGATTGCCATGCAAGAAGGCATTTCAGCTCTGCTTTTGGCACTCTGTTTGAGATCGATACGGTGCCAAAATCGGACGATGACCATACCGTCAGCCCCAGTTAACAGGTAACCTGCTCTCCGTAATAGAAGACACAGACCCTTGGCTGATACAAAGGACGACATGGAGAGGGCGGTTTATATTAATGTCTTCCTCGAACATTCGGTACATTTTATGGAACAAATTTAGGGTTAGGGTTAGGGTTAGGAATGAATATGTTTTTTGGACAAGATTCACATACAAGAAAGTTAGGAATGACACATAATACGTTAAATATTAATAATAAAACATTATTGATTAAACGTGAATTATATAAAATACAAGAGCAAAAGGAGGCTACAGGTTTTTGGTTATTGAGCAGAGCTACTACTCGCGTAAAAAAGCTGTTACTATGTCTCGCTATGGCAGCTTTGACAGTCCGGAGTCGCCTTCTGGAGGGAAGTGATTCAAAGAGTTTGTGGCCAAGGTGAGGGGTCAGAGATGATCTTACCCGCTCGCTTCCTGGCCCTTGCATTGTACAGTTCGTCAATGGAGGGAAGGTTGCATCCAATAAACTTCTCAGCTGATCGGACGATTCGCTGCAGCCTCCGGGTGTCGTGCTTGGCGGCTGAGCTAAACCAGGCTATGATGGAGAAGGTGAGGACAGACTCTACGATGACCGTATAGAATTGGACCATCATTGCCTGTGGCAGATTGTGCTTCCTCAGTTGCCGCAGAATGTACATCCTCTGTTGTGCTTTTTTGACTGTGGAGTTGATGGTAGAGCCCCCCCCCCCCATTTAAGTTCCTTGGAGATGATCGTTCCCAGGAACTTAAAAGACTCCACAGATGTGATTGTGGTGTTGTTGATGGTGAGTGGGAGCAGGAGATGGGGAGGATACCTAAAGTCTACTATCAATTCCACTGCCTTAAGAGTATTGAGCTCCAGGTTGTTGCAATGGCACTAGGACGCCAGATGTGTCACTTGCTGTCTGTCGACAGATTCTTCGCAATCCTGGATCAGTCCAAACATGGTTGTGCCGACCGCAAATTTGAGCAGCTTGAGAGATGAGTCAGTGGAGGTGTAGTCATTGCTGTAGAAAGAGTACAGGTGAGGGGAAAGTACGCAGCCTTGCGGTGCTCCTATCCTGAGGGTTTGCGGGTACGAGATGTGCTTTCCCAGCCTCACATGCTGCTTCCTGTCTGTCAGGAAGTTGGTAATCCACTGACAGAAGGGTTCAGGCACAGTCACCTCGGAAAGTTTGGAGTGTAGTGGCTCTGGCACAATGGTGTTTAATGCAGAGCTAAAATCAACAACCAAAACCTCGCATGAACCGAAATTAAACGTTGTTTTTACCTTCATAAACAGCAAACCCTCGTTATAGCGTTGATGCAGGAAGGGTGTGGATGGTGTCCATTATTGCAAAGTGTTCACTATAACCGAGTAAATTATTATCATTATATATGTTCTTTATGACTAAATTCGTTGTAAAGAGTTCCGTTTTAACGTTAGCTTTCTGCATTTAAAATAGCGATAAGCTACACAGTGAGAATTCTGATAAGGTAGGTAAACTTCCTTAATTGGAGTACTTCCTAAATGGAGTAAGCATGACACCCACATCGACATCCCATTTGTTATTATATACGGCAGAACAACAGTGAGTTCAGCATCGATCGCTGCAGCAGTGCTTGCATTCTCCAACATGAAAAACAGTCCTCCAATAATACCATCAATTTGTTTCCATCAGTCATGTTTTTTATCAACTAACTCACTCAGTATGGATCTCATGACATCTAAACATCTGGCTACCATACGAAATGTTGTCACAGGTTTTGCTAAAGACCACATAGACAACCCCGACTGCCCTGTCCTCGTTAATTATCTTGGTCACCTGTTCAAAAACAAAATCAAATACGCGAAACGTGCTTTTCCGCGCGTAAACCCATGCTGACTAGTCCAAATTAGTCACCTCCCTTCGAACCGCAGTAACATATTGTCTCTCATAATTTCCTCAGGTGATTGACCTCAGGTGATTGGTCTACAGGCGGTAGTTTCCCGGCATACCCTCACAGCAATGACAAAAATGGGCGCTTTCCAGGCTTCCAGGAGATTGTCTTGGAGTCTCATGAGCATAGGACGTACAACCCGAATGATGGTACAACAAGGGACAGGGGGAAAAGTTGGTCCAGGGCGGAAAAATGCATCGTGTTCTGAATAATGACAGCCGCCGATTGAGGCTTTATTTTGCAACCTCAACCAACCGATTCACAAATTCTAGCTGTGCTTCATGATGCGACCACGGCGTATCCGATCATTTAGTCTATGGCAAGCCTGGTGAAATTAGCTAGGTACAGCACTTGTACTTGGAGAATTATATACTTGTACACAGGATCTCCCCAATGTTGTCTTCACCACCGCATAAGGGAACTATGAACATATCGCGGGATACACGTGTTTCTGATTATATACTCGGGCCCTCACAATCATGTCATATGTTCAAAACACATTAGAGTTCTCAAAGTGCATGATCTCACTCTTGAGAGTTAAATTCCATACACCTCCCGCACAAAAATGACGCTCAGATTTAACCATTGCATGACATCCAACAATGATTTTAAATATGTATCTTTGTCACATTAGCCATGCATCCGTCCCCGCCTTATTCAGAAGGGCACTAAATGGAACTTATCCGCGTTTTAAGCACCTCGGTCGGATTTGGGGCTATGAGGAGGATACAGAAAGGTCAAATAGCAGCCGGGATGTAGGGTGTAAGTTGCAGCAGGAGTTTAAACTGGCATGTAACAAAGGTAATGCCACTGTGGTGATGGGGATTTCAATATGCAGGTAGACTGGGAAAATCAGGTTGGTTCAGGACCCAAAGAAAGAAAGTTTGTAGAATGCCTCCGAGATGGATTCTTAGAGCAGCTTGTAATGGAGCAGACCAGAGAAAAGGCAATTCTGGTTTTAGTGTTGTCCAATGAACCAGATATGATAAGAGAACTCGAGGTAAAGGAACCGCTTGGAGGTAGTGATCATATTATGTTTAGTTTTAATTTGCAATTTGAGAAGGAGAAGGTTAAATCGGAAGTGGCAGTGATGCAGTTGAACAAAGGGGACTATGAAGGCATGAGAGGGGAGCTGGCCAAAGTAGACTGGAAAGGGATCCTAGCAGGAATGACGGTAGAACAGCAATGGCAGGAATTTCTGGGCATAATCCAGAAGATGCAGGATCATTTCATTCCAAAAAGGAAGAAAGATTCTAAGGGGAGTAGGAGGCAACCGTGGCTGACAAGAGAAGTTAGGGATAGAATAAAACTAAAAGAAAAGATGCATAACACAGCAAAGAGTAGCCGGAAGCCAGAGGATTGGGAAACTTTCATACGATAACAGAAGGAAACAAAACGGGCAATACGGGCTGAAAAGTTGAAGTATGAAGGGATGCTGGCCAGGAATATAAAGAAGGACAGTAATAGCTTCTTTAGATATATTAAGGGAAAAAGAGTAGCAAAGTCAAATGCGGGTCCCTTGAAGGCAGACACGGGTGAAATTATTATGGGCAACAAGGAAATGGGAGAAGAGTTGAATAGGTACTTCGTATCTGTCTTCACTAAGGAAGACACAAACAATCTCCCAGATGTACTGGAGGACAGAGGATCCAAGGAGGTAGAGGAACTGAAAGAAATTTTCATTTGGCGAGAAATAGTATTGCGTAGGCCAATGGGACTGAAGGTTGATAAATCCCCGGGACCTGATGGTCTGCATCCCAGGATCCTCAGGGAGGTGGCTTTAGAAATAGTGGACGCATTGGTGATCATTTTCCAATGTTTAATAGATTCAGGATCAGTTCCTGTGGATTGGAGGATAGCTAATGTTATCCCACTTTTCAAGAAAGGAGCGAGAGAGAAAACGGGGAATTACAGACCAGTTAGCCTGACCGGTGGTGAGAAAGATGCTGGAGTCAATTATTAAAGAGGTAATAATGGGGCATTTGGATAGCAGTATAAGGATTAGTCCAAGTCAACATGGATTTCTGAAAAGGAAATCATGCTTGACTAATCTTCTGGAATGTTTTGATGATGTGTAAGGGTTTTCTGCGTCGAGCTTTCGCCCGACCTAAGGTCCCTGTGCCTTGCTCTGGTCCCTCGACCAGGCCGCGCACACTGGTTCCCCGTGAGTGGCTCGACCCACTCACCCCTACGGTTCTAGACACTGGACTTAGTTGCAGGAGCGTTGATAGTGCAGAAAATTCAACCAGACCAGATTTGAAGACCAGGGTTTAAACAGGAAAAAAAACTTTTATTTAGCGGTTGGGACTACGGTACATGAATACTTTGACACAGTTCTATAAGGCATATGCATAATTACAGTTCCTGTTTCGGGATCATAGACGCAATAACTATGATACAATACTCGAGTGCGGGATGGGGAACGTACGGCACATCGTAAAATTTGCCAGCACATCTTACACTTACACCCACGTTAATATAACCCCCTCCCCCTCCCCTCTACACTAAACTATGTGCAGGATCGGGTTACATGCTCACCATGGGGCGATTACTGAGGTTACTGGCTGGTCGTGCTGCTTCCGATTAGGTGGCTGTGGAAGGGTCATCTCGGTCTTTCGGGTGGTCCCAGGGGTTCACCTCGCCCAGGGGTCCTACTGCTTTCCTTTTCTTTCCACGTTGCGGGGACTCCAGCCGGAGTGTGTGTCACAATAGACACCGTGTACTTTTAAGCGCTGTCCTGTGTCCTCTCTCTCTCTCCGCAAGTCTCCAGATTCGTTCGGTGACTGCTTCTGTGTCTCCCTCCTTTCCTTTTTAAACCCCAAAATCATGGCCAGTTATTCTAATCCTGACCCGTCCTATCTCCCGCCAGATCTCAGGATCTCTTTGCTTAAAAGATGGGTTTCGACCTCTCTCTTTGTTCTGCGTTATGTCCGGGAGTACCGTTGATGGCTAGACGGTCTGTTAATTTGTTTTTCCATAAGAGGTGATGGGTTTAACTGGTTTTCCCATTACCGGCCAGGTAGGTTTCTATGGGCTATTGTGCTCCCTTAACGAGATTAACTATGTAGGTCGGCTTGGGTCATTGTGATGCCTGCTGATGTCAGCGCCCCAGTGTCTGGACTTCGACCTGGTTTCGGGGGTTTCTGCACGGCCAATATCCATCTATTGTTCAGGCCGTGACTTTGCAGAAACCCAGAGACTGGGCAGTGGGGTTTCGCTTTTGTGGCTGGTCACGAGGTCATCTTGGGACCCACTGATTGTGACATCCCTTGTTAAAACTGACCGCAGCTTTTCTCTCTCTCAGTCCCAGTCCCGTATAAAAATGTCCAAAATGCAGCTCTTTGGTTTTGTTGATTGTAGCATGAGGGAAAACTTCTCAAATCTTACAGATGTGACAAGTAAAATGAATGAAGGGGTGCCACTGGATGTAGTGTATCTAGACTTTCAGAAAGCCTTTGATAATGTCCCGCACGGGAGACTGGTGGCTAAAATTAGAGCACATGTTATTGGGGGTAAGGTGTTGACATGGATAGAAAATTGGTTGGCAGACCGGAAGCAAAGAGTAGGAGTGAACGGGTCCTTTTCAGAATGGCAGGCAGTGGCGAGTGGAGTGCCGCAAGGCTAGGTGTTGGGGCCGCAACTGTTTGCCATATATATTAATGATTTGGAAGAGGGAATTAAGAGCAACACTAGCAAGTTTGCGGATGACACAAAGTTGGGTGGCAGTGTGAACTGTGAAGAGGGGGTTAGGGTGACCTGGAGTGGGTGGGTAGATGCGTGGCAGATGCAGTATAATATAGATAAATGTGAGGTTATCGACTTTTGCGGCAAATGTGAGGTTATCCACTTTTGCGGCAAAAACAAGGGGGCAGATTATTATCTCAATGGGGTTAGGTTAGGTAAGGGGGAGGTGCAGCGAGACCTGGGTGTCCTTGTACACCGGTCACTGAAAGTTGGCGTGCAGGTACAGCAGGCAGTGAAGAAAGCTAATGGAATGTTGGCCTTCATAACAAGAGGATTTCAGTATAGGTTCAAAATCACAAACGCTTTTAGAGACAAAGTCAAGCAAAGAAGCTTTTTATTTAGATCATATTCTGCAGAATAGGTGCCTCTCCTCTGATGTTCCCTAGAGGCACACCGAGGATCGGGATGTCTTCTATCTTTATACATTTCATGGGTACTAATGTCACACCCTCATTCCTCCCCATTGAGCTTATTCCAATCATAACATAAAGCCCACATTCACACTAGAACGTCCTGAAATGTCCACCCGACGTCAAAGACACCTCCCATATCATGCATCGCATGTGCATTTAAATTAGGCATCTTGTCATAGTGGGTGCGTGTACATATTCATGTAAGTTCATTAGGCATGCGCAGATATGTTTGACCTTATACATAGATACATAGAAATTAGGTGCAGGAGTAGGCCATTCGGCCCTTCGAGCCTGCACCGCCATTCAATACGATCATGGCTGATCATCCAACTCAGTATCCCGTACCTGCCTTCTCTCCATACCCCCTGATCCCTTTAGCCACAAGGGCCACATCTAATTCCCTCTTAAATATAGCCAATGAACTGGCCTCAACTACCCTCTGTGGCAGAGAGTTCCAGAGATTCACCACTCTCTGTGTGAAAAAGTTTTTCCTCATCTCGGTCTTAAAGGATTTTCCCCTTATCCTTAAGCTGTGACCCCTTGTCCTGGACTTCCCCAACATCGGGAACAATCTTCCTGCATCTAGCCTGTCCAACCCCATAAGAATCTTGTACGTTTCTATAAGATCCCTTTCTCCCTTTTACTTACTTTTCAAATCTTCTGCTGAATTTGCTACTTTTTATCTGGAATTTCTCTCTTTATATATCGTTATTTTCTATTCTACTAGCAGTCTGGCTTCTGCTGACAAGTTATTTTTTCTATCCCTAGTTTAAATCAACCATGTCTGTTAACTCTTTCCTCACAATCCACCCTTTTCATTTTTACTACGCAACCTTTGATTTATACTATATCCTCCTTTTCTAATGCTAGCAGCAGATTCTTCGCCTCCCTATCCCCCTCTCGTTGGTCAGACTGTGTTCTGAAGGCCATCATGGTGGCGGCGCTGTTCTTTGTCGGGGCTGTTTCTATCAATCGCTGAGCCAATCCCCATACGCAGGGAATGATACAACATCCGAACAAACACAGTAACCCCACCATGACTACCGCTGATGTTAGAGCTGAGGTAAAGATGTGCTTCCATTTCCCAAACCAGGATTCTAGAAACCCAGTCCAGGAGGTGTGTACTCCAGAGTTCTCAGCCAATTCGATAGACAGAGGTGAGATCTGCTAGGGCTCTTGACACTGACACTGTTGGGGATGAATGTGCAACATTGTTCGCCAGACATTACATACACCCCTCCCTTCTCAGCCAGTAGCATGTCCAAGGCCATGCGATTTTGCCAGGCCATTTGGCTGGTAGCTGTCAGTTGTTCCGCTAATCCTTCAACTGCATCTCAGATTCAGATTCAGATTATTTAATGACCACACAGTCAAGCTGGTGGAATTCATGTTCAGTACAGGATGTTACACAATAGGCTGATTCCCGTCAAACATAACATAAAACACAACAACATACAGTATACAGTACATGCACGGGGTGGCTATGTGATGTTGTCATAGAGTGTTCAGAGTACGAATTGCATATGGGTAGAAACTTTTTAAATCGTTATGTTTTGGCGGGCAGTGAGCTGTAGCTCCTTCCTGACGGCAGCAGGTGGAAGATGTGGTGAGCTGGGTGGGAGGGATCAGAAATGATTTTCTTCACCCTTGACACGGACCGTTTGAGATTGAGTGATTCTATTGATGGGAGGGGAGTGCTGATGATTTTGGATGCTTTGTTGACAATGCGCTGTAGTTTATTACGGGAGTGAGTGTCTAAACTGCTGTACCAAACTGTTATTGAAGAAGTGAGCATGCTTTGGATGATGGCTGTGTAAAATCGGATTAGGAGATGTTTCCTCACTCTGAACCTCTTGAGCTGACGGAGAAAGAAAAGTCATTGGTTGGCTGTTTTATAAATGTGATCTGAATTGATTTTCCATTTGAGGTTATTGCTTATGTGAGTGCCAAGAAATTTGAATGAGTCAGTGGTGGATATGGGTTCGCCAGAGATGAGTAGGGGGGTCTTGGGTTGTGCCTTACGTCTGAGATCAATGATAAGTTCATGTGTTTTTGATGTGTTGAGTCGGAGGTTATTATCTGTGCACCGTGACTGTTTTGTTTGTTTGAGTGCGGTATTCTGTTTCGTTGTTGTTAGAGATGAGACCTATGATGGTTGTGTCATCTGCGTATGAGAATAACCAGGGTGACAAGACGCAGCCCTGAGGGGCTCCTGTACTGAGGTGCAGAGGGTGAGATATGGTGTTATGTATCTTCACCCTCTGTTGTCTGTTCGAAAGGAAGCTATAGATCCAGTGACAGATGCAGGGGTCAATGTTCATGTCCGCTAATTTATGGAAGAGTTTGACCGGGTTGATGGAGTTGAATGCCGAACTGAAGTCCATGAACAGGATGCGGGCGTAAGTTTTGGCGGTTTCCAGGTGTTGCAGAGTGTGATGGATGGCCAGGTTGACTGTGTCTTCTACTGACCTGTTGGCTCGATATGCAAATTGATGTGGGTCCATGTTGGAGGAAGTGCTGGTTTTGAGGTGAGCGAGAATAATGCGCTCAAATGACTTCATGGCCACAGATGTAAGGGCAATCGGTCTGTAGTCATTGAGGCAGGATGTTGTGTTAGACTTGGGCACAGGAATGATGGTGGATTGTTTGAAGCACTGGGGCACTGAACATTGGCAGAGGGAGGTATTGAAGATGTTGGTGAACACAGGGGCCAGTTCTGCTGCACAATGATGTAGCACTGCTGGGCTGATGTTGTCTGGGCCTGCAGATTTGTTTTTCTTCTGTCTCCTGAATGTAGTCCTCACCTCGGCCTCCTGGATGTGGAATGGAGGGGGAGGAAGAGGAGAGGGGAACGATGGTGGAGGGACTGGAGACTGTTCAAACCTGCCATAGAAAGTGTTCAGTTTGTCTGGGAGTTGATGATCATTATCAGGGATGGGGGTGGATTTCATTTTGCAGTTGGTGATTTCCTGAAGTTTTTTCCAGACAGTTCAAGTGTTGTTGGTTGAGATTTCTTGTTCTATTTTGGTGGCATAATTGTGTTTGGCTTTCCTTATTGTAGACCTTAATTTATATTTTGCAGCCATGTAGTCCTGCTTATTTCCTGATTTATATGCAGCATTTCTCTCAGTTCTTAATTGTTGAATTTCTTTTGTGAACCAGGGCTTATTGTTGTATTGTTTAACACTTCGTGAAGGGATACAGAGTTGCTCGCAAAATTGGACATATGACGTCACTGTGTCCGTGTAGTCGTGGAGGACACCAGCTGCGCGGAAAACTTCCCAATCAGTGCATGCGAAGCAGCCTTGCAGCTTTTCGATGGCGTCTGTAGACCATGACCTAACAGATTTGGGCGAAGTTTTTGAGGATTTTATTTTTTGCTTGTACTTTGGGATAAGCAGCAGCATCGCGTGGTCTGACTTGCCCAACGGAGCCCCTACAAAGGCACGGTAGGCCTCCTTAAACGGGGTATAGCAGTGGTCGAGCGTGTTGTTCCCTCTGCTGGGGCAGGTCACGTGCTGGTGGTAGTTTGGAAGCTCAGTGGACAGGTTGGTGTGATTGAAGTCACCTAACACAATTATTGCTGCATCTGGGTATGAATTTTCTGTGTCGGATATATGACAGGCTAGTTCGCTCATGGCGGGGTTAGCATTAGCCTTACAATGACCGATGCAAATTCTCTGGGGAGGTAGGTGGGTCTGCATATGGCAGTAAGGTGCTCCAAGAGTGGGGAACATACATGGCTGAGTGAGGTGGAGTTTCTGCACCAGCGTTGGTTTATCATAATGCATATTCCACCACCTTTTGACTTGAAAGATAGTTCAGCTGACCTGTCGGCTCGGTGAAGTGTATATCCTGGCAGCGTTACTGCTTGGTCGGGCACTGACTGATCCAGCCAGGATTCAGTCAGGCAGATGGCAGAGCAGTTGCTGTAGTTCCTGTTGGTCTGAATCAGAAGCTGGAGTTCGTCCATCTTGTACCGGAGAGATCTAACATTTGCCAGCAGAAGGGCTGGGAGAGGAGGTCGGAATGGGCGCCTCTTGAACCTCGAGAGGATACCGGAGCGCCTGCTTCGTTTGCCGGTCTGCGGTCTGCGGTCCGCGGTCGGCTTCGTTTGCCGGTCTGCGGTTCGCGGTCCGCGGTCCGCGGTCGGCTTCGTTTGCAGCCAGAATGTAGAGAGACCCGGAAAAACAAACGTTATTTCCTTCGGTAGAGATGGCCTCAGGACTCCGTGGATGTTAAGTTTGAGATTTAGAAGTTCCCAGCAGGTGTATTGGATTATACATGACACATTACGAACGTATAACGCAGACACAAGTACAATAGACAGGAACACAACTTGTACTGGGGCGAGCCTCGCGGCCGCCATTTTTTCATAGTCTCGAGTGTAATTTATAAAGCGTTGTTGATTGTAGTACAGGTAGTTGATCCAGTCCACATTTTTATTAATTGTGGACCACCAGAAGAGCATGGACTCAAAGCCCGCAGCTATCTGGTTTCTGGATTTGAATTCATCGGGTACCCCTCTTGGCACCCCTATCGCATCTATATATATATGTGTGTGTCGAATGATCCTTTCACCCCTCTCTTTTGTCGTTGGCTTCCTTCATTGAGTTCTACAGCATGTTCTACTGCTATGGTGAAGGGCATCATCAGTTGTGTGAGGGTACAGGTTCCCGTCCATGACCCCGGTAACCGGGGCCACAGGGTATTCTCCCCGCACCACCACCAGACATCGGCTCTACTGACTATCTGCTTTTTCAGCCAGGAGCTATTGAACAGTGGTCCCTGTTCCTCAGCCGTTATGTTATACGTCTGATTGCAGTTGAGCACCTGCCCCTTTGGGTTATTTCTTGTATAGCACTCAAACCCCTCCTCCCCAAGAGGACTGGTAAATGGAGGAGGTCGAGGGTCTTTCCTTCGGCGCTTCGTATTGTTGTTGCTGGTCGGAAATAGGTAATGATAACTCTGGCATATCACATTCTTTGGTAAGAGGGGATTCGTGAATAGCTGTAGTATACATGACATAGCCCTAGGTGTTCTATTCCAATTCAGGGGAAATGGTACTGGGACCAGCTGAGGCTTAGCTCCGGCACAGGTGTAACAATTGGTTCGTTGCATACTTCTGGCTGTGTACATCATCCAGGCAAGCCAAGTGTTGGCTCCTTTTTCCCCTGTTGGTATTCCCTTCTCATATAACTGCCTTAATCCTGTTTCTCCTGCTACTATCATTATCTTCAGATCCTTAGACTCATTCTCCCTGGTGACATTGCTGACTACTGGTGGTGCTGGTGTTGCCCCGGGATCCCTATTCTGACTGTCATCTATCTTGAACACCTCTCCCCTATCCTCATATCTTACCATCTCCCTATCCCGCTTCACTTCTATCTCAAACTTCAGACATGCGTCCTTCCCTGTTTTATCTGCACATATCCAATACCTACCACTTTCCTGCATTTGAACACTCTGTATGCTCATATATGCGTCCTGGCAATTTCTCGTTCGGTTTTTGATATACTTTCCACCTATCAGTTTGATAGGTGGTTCGATAAACACCGCGTGCCAATCTTTACAGGGATGGGTGCATACATACATTCTATAGCCACACCACCATTTTCCTTTACATACATCAAATGGGATGGTGGTGGACCTTCTATTCTGTGGTATTGTGATTTTTATGCATGTTATATTACTCACGAGTTGGGTAACCACCCAACACACGACCCACCAACACAAAATCTTCATTTTTCCCACGGGTTCTTGGTAAAGATTAATGTCAATGGTTCCTCTCCTTTGCGCACAGTCCACGGGCTGATATTGTCTGGTGGGGCCTCCACAGGACCCTTAACTCGACTTGCGTGTGTCCACCCTTTCTCTTTTGTTCGTACTGCCGCCTCGGTGATTAGTAACACCAGGTAGGGTCCAGTCCACTTAGGTTGCAGTTTTCTTCTTTCCACGTGTTTATTAATACCCAGTCTCCAGCCTTGACTGAGTGAATCGGGAAGTCCAGTGGTGGGCTCTGGGCCAGCAATCCTTTAATTTTTAGTTCTGCAAGAGATTGGGACACTGCCAGTAAATAGTTCCTCAGGAACACATCGTTCCCTTGCATTGTTGGGACTCCTATCTTCCCTAAGTATGGGAGCCCGAATAACATTTCATATGGTGATATCCCTATGTCTTTTCGAGGTGCTGTTCGGATTCTCAACAGGGCTATCGGGAGGCACTTAGTCCAGGGGAGTCTTGTTTCCTCTATCAATTTGGTGATTTGGGTCTTTAAGGTGCCATTCATTCTTTCCACCTTTCCTGAGCTCTGGGGATGCCACGGTGTATGCAATTTCCATTCTATTCCCAGTGCTTCACATATCATTTCATGTGTTTTGGAGGCAAAATGTGTCCCCCTATCTGAGTCTATTGTTTCCACAATCCCATATCTGGGTATTATTTGTTCTAGTAATATCTTGGCTACCACCTGTGAGGTGGCAGTTGCCGTGGGGAATGCCTCTACCCATCTGGTGAAATGGTCCACTACCACTAACAGGTACTTCCATGTTTGTACCCGGGGCAGCTCGGTGAAATCTGTCTGTATTCTTTGGAAGGGCCTAACTGCTAATGGTTATCCTCCTCCTGGGACTGCTCTCATGATTTTCTTGTTAATTCGCTGACATATTACACAGCCCCTTATGACTTGTTTGGCCATGGTAAACATTCCACGGCAAGCGTAGGTTCTTAAGAGGGTGTCACAGAGGCCTTGTGTTCCCCAATGGCTTTGTCCATGCAACCTCCATAATAACTCCCTCGTTATTTCTTTGTTCAATAGCTGCTTTCCATCCGGTGTCCACCATTTCCCATTTGAAGTACGCTGAGCCCCCATTTCTTTCATGTGTTCCTGCTCTTTCTCACTATAGATAGGTATCTTTTCCTCTGGTTCCCTTAAAGGTATTAGTGACTTCATTTCTACCATCTGTTCTGTGACTGCTCTTTTTGCAACCTCATCTGCTGCCCTATTTCCTCTGGCCACTAGGGTGTTACCCTTTTGATGCCCTGCCACATGTGCTATGGCTATTCGTTCTGGTTTTTGCAAGGCTTCCAGTGTCTGTCCTACCAATTGCTCATGCGCTAATTCTTTCCCTCGAGTTGTTATCATTCCTCGCTCTTTCCAGATCTTCCCAAAGGTGTGTACTACTCCAAAAGCGTATTTTGAGTCGGTATATACTGTTCCTTCCTTCCCCTCCAATAATTCTAAAGCTCTCATTAATGCATATAATTCACAAGATTGAGCTGACCAACTACCGGGCAGCCTGCCGCTTTCAATTTCCTCCATAGTTTCCCCGTTCACTATACCGTACCCACTATGTCTTTTTCCATCTATGCATCTGGAGGATCCATCTATAAACCACCGGCTGCCCTCAGCCAGAGGTTGCTCTTCTAAGTCTTCTCTACTTTTTGTCTGTAAATCTATTATTTCACTACAGCAGTGTACTAGGTCCTCTTCCTCATCGCCCTGTTTCTCTGCTGGATACAGGAATTGGGACGGGTTAAGGTTCTTATCTGTAATTATAGTCAAATCGTCTTTTTCCATCAGGATGGCCTCATACTTTAAAAGTCTGGAGTCTGTTAACCATCTGTTGGATTTCTGAGTGAGTATGGTTCTTACTGCGTGTGGTGTAGAAACAAGCAGAGCGCCTCCAAAGGTTAATTTCCTACTCTCTTCCACCAATATTGCGGTAGCTGCTACCGCTTGTATACATCCCGGCCATCCCCTGGAGACTGGATCTAACATTTTCGAGAGGAAGGCCACTGGCTGTCGAATTCCCCCTCTCTTCTGGGTGAGTACCCCTAGTGCCACCCCCTTGTCTGAATTTACAAACAGGTGGAAAGGTTGTCCTACTGAGGGCAGAGCCAACACGGGGGCAGTAATCAGGCTGTTCTTTAATTTCCCAAATTCCACCTCCTGTTCTGGGGTCCACTGAACCTTGTCTTTCTCTTCTCCCAATTTATCATACAGGAATTTCACTTGTCTGGAGTAATCATCTATCCACAGTCGACAGTATCCTATCAATCCCAGGCATTTTCGGATCTCTTTCTTATTCTTTGGTAGTGGTACTCCCGTGATCCCAAATATCCTTTCAGGGTTAATTCGTCTCTTTCCTCCACTTATCAGATGTCCCAGGTATTTTACCTCTTGTTTCACAAATTGAAGCTTGTTACGGGACACTCTTAACTCCTTCCTCCCTAAGAAGTTTAACAGGCTTATCGTGGCTTCCCTTACTTCCCCTTCTCTCTCTCCTGACAAAAGGAGGTCATCCACATACTGTAATAGTTGCGTTTCCCCGTAACCTGGGAAATCCTCCAGTTACGTGATTCTGTAAAACCTTGAGGGAGCACCGCCCACCGGAATTGTTGCTTTCGCCCGGTATTTAGGTTTTCCCACTCAAAGGCGAATAAGTCTCTGCTCTCTGTTGCCAGCGGACAGCTCCATAAGGCGTCTTTTAAATCTACCACACTGTAAAGGTTTGATAACGAGGCATCGTTACTTTACTATCTTTATTCATACTGGACATTATACATTGCACTAGCTGTACGTGGTCTGTCACAGGAACTAGAGAGCGATCTGTGGGTGTGGAGGTTGTAGTTATACTTGTGATATGGGGAGTGGTTAGTGGGTGTGAGGTCACTATGTTAAAGGCACATGCATATCTCATCTACATCCTTCCTCCCCGAAACGACAGGCAAATACAAAGGTGACATGGCGACCACGGCTCATGCGCTAGGATAGCTAGGCAACATCGCCATAGCGGTCAGGCGGTTTGACCAGACGTCCCGCCCGGGTTCGCGTCTCGCCATCCACCCTTCCTGGAGGAGGAAGAGGCACCAGCGGGGACAGACGAACCTGAAAGGGAGAAACGGGAGGAAACGGAAGAGATCGCGGCACCGAAACCGGAGGGGATGCGGGGCCGGGACCGGGAAGAGCGCGGGGGGGCGTGCGAGGACTAGTCGGAGTGTGTTGGAGCGGAGGGGGCGAAGGAGGAGCAGAGCGAGGCATGCAGGGAATCACGGGCAGGGCAACGGCCGGACGGGAAACAGGCAGCGGGGGAGCAAAGGGATCGGCGGCAGGAGGACGCGGCTCGTGGACGAGCCGAAGGTGCTGGCGAGACCGTCGGTAAATGGTCCCAGCGTAGTCGACGAAATAGGACCTGGGCGATCCCGCAGAGCCGACGACAGTAGCGAGCTTGGAGTGACCGGGAGTGGTCTGCATACGGACTACTTGACCGGGGAAGAGGGGCGGCAGCGGGTGGCAGGACCTGTCATGGGACCGCTTTTGGACGTCTTGCCTGAAGGCAATCCGTTTCTGAACCGCCGCAGGTGGAAGGACCGAGGGTATGAGGGATCGCTGGGCCACCGGGAGTGGGAGCCTGGTAGCGCGAGACAGGGAGGAAGGATGTAGAAACAGAATGTTCATCGGAATAGTGCTGGGAGCTGAGATCATTATCCCACTTCTGACACCATGTAAAGGTTTGATAACGAGGCATCGTTACTTTACTATCTTTATTCATACTGGACATTATACATTGCACTAGCTGTACGTGGTCTGTCACCGGAACTAGAGAGCGATCTGTGGGTGTGGAGGTTGTAGTTATACTTGTGATATGGGGAGTGGTTAGTGGGTGTGAGGTCACTATGTTAAAGGCACATGCATATCTCATCTACACACACTAAACCATTTGTGGCTTGGTGGTATTCGTCCCATGATGGTGTAAGGGTTAGGCACTACCGGGTGTCGGGCTTGGACCACCTTGTTTAGTTCCCTCAAGTCCTGTACGAGTCTAAACGTCCCGTCAGTTTTTCTGACTGGTAGGATCGGAGTATTGTAGGGGGACATACATGTTTCCAATACCCCGTCCTTCAATAAATTCTCAATGATTGGTTGTAAGCCTTTTCGTCCCTCGGTCGAAATGGGGTATTGTCTTACTCGTACTATGTCGGCACCGTCTTTTAATGCTATTTGAAGAGGGGGTATTTGCAAACCTCCTCTGTTTCCTTCCTTGGCCCATACTTGATCATTAATTCTTTGCTCATCCATCTCTCTTAGAGCATACAGCTGAACCACTATTCTTCCTTCCATCGGTGCTGTACCTATTCCCAATTGTATTTGTAAATCCCTGCCCATTAAATTTACACCTGCCTGAGGGACTAATATCAGGACCTCTACTGCCTCCCGGTTTCATACCTTACATTTACTCCTCCTATCTCGGGAGCTACCATCACAGTTCCCCCAACACCGGTAATCTTTATTTTCCCTTGTCCTGCCTCCATACCTGCTGGTACTCGGATTACACTTGATCGCTCCGCTCCTGAATCTACCATAAACACCGTATCCTCTCCCTGGGGTCCTATCTTTAAATTTACCAGAGGTTCCCTTCTGTAGCCCCCTAACCCCAGGGACGGGAACCCCTGACCCCCCCTATTCATTTTCCATCATACTGTACGTGCGGGACTCTGCTACATGCTCAGGGCATTCCCTTTGTATGTGTCCTTCTCTGTTACAATAATAACATCTTATAGGTCCCATCCTCCAACGTTGTTCCGTATTTGTCTCTTCACTCTGGTTCCGGCCATACCTTTCTCCTTCTCTCTCGCTCCTGCCATACCTTTCTCCTTCTCTCTTCCAGCCTCTGGTGCCTCCTCTACCTCTACCTCGGGAGGTACTCCCTCTCCATCCTGTACCTACCTGTTCTTTAACATCTACCACTCGCTTTGCAGCCTGCATCATAATCAGTGCCTTCCCCTTCTGTTTTATCTCATCTCTCCGCACGTACACTGTCTGGGCCTCTGTAAGCAACTGAGGTAGTGGTTTCTCATTCCAATCATCCATCTTTTCTAACTTCTTCCTCACATCAGGCCAGGAATTGGTCACAAAATTGGCCCTAAGCAGTTGTTGTCCTGCCTCTGAGTCCAGGTCTATTCCGGAATACTGTTGCATGTTCTTCCTGAGTCTTTGAAGGAACACTGTCGGGGCCTCATCTTTCTGCTGTCATTCTCAAATGCTTGATCGAAATTCTGTCCTTTGGGTGCTGCCTCTCTTATCCCTTTTATAATTATATCCCGTAGGTCCCTCATATTCCCTCGTCCTGCTGCTGTTCCCTTGTCCCAATCTGGCTCTTGTAATGGGAATTTATCTGCTACTGCAGCATTTTGCTGCCCTGGCGGGTTCTCCTGTTCCCACTTTTTCATTGCTGCTGCCCTAATCATTTGCCTCTCCTCGGATGTGAAGAGATTCCCCATAATGGCCATTAACTCCTCCCATGTGTAAGTGTTTGGCCCAAGGAACTGATTTAACTGTTCTGCCAAACCTAAAGGATCCCCTAGGAGGCTTTTCATTTCTTTCTTGAAATTCCTCACTTCAGTACTAGTTAAGGGGACATTAACAAACCCCATTCCCCCTTGGGGTCCTCCCATGGGTACCTCTCTTAGGGGTCTAATTTTTACCGATCTTTTTTTTACTCTGTCTGACCTTCTGACTCCCTCTCCTGGTGACGGGGGATTTAATTCATCTACCCTGACCGCCTCCTGTCTCTTTATTCCCTTTTCTTCCTCACTCCTGGGGTCACTGTCGGTGTCATTACTGTCAATAACATCATCATTAAATTCTTGTTTTACCCTGACCTTTCCCTTTATTTAACCTTTATTTAACCAGGAGAAGTCTCATTGAGATTAAAAATCTCTTTTACAAGAGAGTCCTGGCCAAGACAGGCAGCAGCACAGTTCCACAGTTACAGACAATAATTTAAAAACAACAGAGAACATATAAATAGAGTCACAGTCAGAATATCATCAAACAAAGCATGTACAGACAGAAGAGCCCGCTTCAACATCATTAAGAAGCGGACCCGGGTGTCACCTCTTCCACTCCCGTCTCCACGAGTGGGGGCGGGGGTCGAATTGGCGGCGCTACTTCGGGTGATGGATGTACATAGGGAGGAGCTAGGTTCTCCAGTAAATTCCATGAGGGTGAGAAGGAATTTGACTGTTCAGCATCCTCTTTTAATTTCAACAGATTACATCCCGTTTCCCATACCGCGGCATACATGATCTCTTCTATCATCGGATTGGGTTTATTTTTCACATATAAATTCAATGCCTGCTGTACCCAATCCTCATCTGACCCATCCTCTGGCCACCAGACCGAAGCTCCTTTTATCGGGTGTTTTGGCCATTCAAAATAACAATACCTTATCATTGTTGTGTTCTCCAACCCCTGGGTATTTCCTGCCCCCCAGCGGTTCAGCATTCGCCCCAACGGACTATTAGGCAGAATGCAGGGATTTGGCTTACGGCCTTTCCCCTCCCGTTCGGGTTTTTCATTTATATTTCCCATTCTCTCGATCGGAATTCCTCTCCGATCTTTTATCAAATCGCCCAGGTAATACTATAATTTCTAGGTCCCTACCTGGTCGGTGAGGCAGCTTTTTCTCCAGGCTGCCTCGTCGACCCGTCCTCGTGGCCTACCAGCGGGCATGGAGCACCGTTTCCTGACGGGGACCGCCCAGCACCTTCAGCTTCGGTGGCGGCACAGCGCTGGAGCGCTATCGGGGAGCGGAGCGGGCGATGCCTTGCCTGGGTCGCCGCGCTGGAACGACGCGCTGGAGCTCCGGTGAGCTGGACCGCCGACTTCAACACCTCCGGGCTGCGGGACTGCGGTGCAACCAGCTGCGGGCGGCGGCGCCGACTCCAACATCGGGAGCCTCGCGGCTCCAAATCAGCGCGGCCCTGTCGGCTTCAGGTGCCATCGACTCCGTCGGGAAACCGGCCGTTCCAGCCGCTCCGAGGACTCTCCCGACGGCCAGGAACATCGGGCCTCCGTAGAGGCAACTGTGACGGCCTCGATGGGCCTGACTCTGGGGAGAACTGGGTTGGGGACTGGACATTGTGCCTTCCCCCACAGTGGTGGTCATTGTGGGGGGATGATTTTGTGTGCTGTGCCTGTGCCTGTGCCTGTCAGTCCGTGTACAAGATGGCGGTCGGAGGGGAGAGTGGACGCTGGCGCGAATTGGTCGCCGCTGCTCTCTCCTCAAATTGTGTTTCTTATTTTCTTTTGGTGCTTTTGAAATTGAATTCTGTCCTTGATTTGTGTACTGTGGTGTTTTCTTATTTAATTTATTCCGATTATGTGTTTTTTTGTTTTGTTGTGATTCTATGCATTGTAAGGTGTCCTTGGGTTTTAGAAAGGCGCCAGTAAATAAAATGATTATTATTATTATTATTATTATAATAGTCAAAGTTTCTTACCTATGCACAGAATCACTCGATTTTCATGATCTCTAACCAATCTCCAATCACTTTTACTTCTTTGCTGAGTCTCTGTTCTGGGATACCACTCGCTAAAACCGCTGACGGCAATCTAGGGGTCTAGGACCGCTGAATCAGCGGGGTGCACCGTCCCTTCTTCCGTATACCGCCGTCAGCCAGCCAGAGTGGGGGTCCAGAGACGAGCCCCCAAAGTTGTGAGGTTCAAAATCACAAACGCTTTTAGAGACAAAGTCAAGCAAAGAAGCTTTTTATTTAGATCATATTCTGCAGAATAGGTGCCTCTCCTCTGATGTCCCCTAGAGGCACACCGAGGATCGGGATGTCTTCTATCTTTATACATTTCATGGGTACTATTGTCACACCCTCATTCCTCCCCATTGAGCTTATTCCAATCATAACATAAAGCCCACATTCCCACGAGAACGTCCTGGAACGTCCACCCGACGGCAAAGACATCTCCCATATCATGCATCGCATGTGCATTTAAATTAGGCAACTTGTCATAGTGGGTGTGTGTGCATATTCATGTAAGTTCATTAGGCATGCGCAGATATGTTTGACCTTATGTACTTTCTCCCTTTTACTTACTTTTCAAATCTTCTGCTGAATTTGTTACTTTTTATCTAGAATTTCTCTCTGTTCTATATATCGTTATTTTCTATTCTACCAGCAGTCTGGCTTCTGCTGACACCTTAAGTTATTTTTCTATCCCTAGTTTAAATCAACCATGTCTGTTAACTCTTTCCTCACAGGTGTAAAGAGGTTCTTCTGCAGTTGTATAGGGCTCTGGTGAGACCACATCTGCAGTATTGTTTACAGTTTTGGTCTCCTAATTTGAGGAAGGACATCCTTATGATTGAGGCAGTGCAGCGTAGGTTCACTAGATTGATCCCTGGGATATGTCATCCCTGGACTGTCATATGAGGAAAGATTGAAAAGACTAGGCTTGTATTCACTGGAGTTTAGAAGGATGACAGGGAATTTTATAGAAACGTATAAAATTATAAAAGGACTGGACAAGCTAGATGCAGGAAAAATGTTCCCAATGTTGTGCAAGTCCAGAACCAGAGGCCACAGTCTTAGAGTAAAGGGGAGGTCATTTAAGACTGAGGTGAGTAAAAACGTTTTCACCCAGAGAGTTGTGAATTTATGGAATTCCCTGCCACAGAGGGCAGTGGAGGCCAAATCACTGGATAGATTTAAGAGAGAGTTAGATAGAGCTCTAGGGGCTAGTGGAGTCAAGGGATATGGGGAGAAGGCAGGCACGGGTTATTGATGGGGAATGATCACAATGAATGGCGGTGCTGGCTCGAAGGGCCGAATGGCCTCCTCCTGCAATTATTATCTATGTTGCTATGTCGTGGTGTGACATCGAATGCTAACTCAGCTTTCATGATTTCTGAGCCGCTTGACTGAAGCATAGAAGGTGAGAGAAAGCACAGTTGACATTGTGAGGATCAGCGGCAATTGACTTGTTTTCTGGAACACTCCCTCCTCTGTCAATATTCCCCATTCGAGTGCAAGTGTTGACGCACAAATGGATAAACCTTTCCAATTCAGTTTCATGTTTCTTCAAGGTAAAACACCGCTAGACTTCGGAAAATAAATGTCCTGCTAAATACGAGAAAACGGATCTCTGTAATATATGACTTTGGAGACACAAAATTCTGCAGTTGCTCAATAAACCCCAAAACGGAGTAATGCATAACATTTTCAGGAACGCTGGACATAATGAAAGAAAGGAACCTAATGAATTTATATGTAAAGGATGAAAAACGCTGAAAAATCCTCAGCGTCAAATGTGCAGCGTCAAAGCCGACACAGCAGTAGTGTACCTGTACGATAACGTGACGCGCACGTGATGCGCGCATGGCGTGCATTACGCGCGCATGGTGCGTGGTGATGCAGGCAGTGACGCGAGCGGCGCCCCAGGATTTTGATATTCACAAAATCTTTGCGCGCCACCTACGTGACGCGCAAATGACGCCCAATTGGGACAGGCCCTCAGCAGGGTGGTGCCGCGGGGGTGTGCTTGGCCCATGACCCAGAGGTCGAAGTATTGAAACCATCTTCTGATATTTTATTTGGTTTCAAAAGCAATTTTTCATCCATACATTTCTCACTAAAATCTAAATTCATTTCACGTTTACAAAATAAAACTATTAAGAGGGGGTGCAGCAGAATTTTGCACCAGGAGGCGTGCATGAGGCAAGAGACGATACGGGATAGCCCTGGTTTGTTTTGCTGGGTGCAGAAGCTGGGCGGAGGGGTGAACGACGTTTATCCATGATATGAGTCTGAGGGAATAGGGCATTGCTCCAGTAGCCCCTTCCCAGCCCGCCCAGAACAGGCATCAGGGTATCTGAAAAATAACCTAATTCACAAAGAGGCTGGTTGGATTCTGGTCCCACTACTCGAGTGGGTGGTGGAGACAGGGACCCCCAGCAGTATCTAAATGTGTCTGGTGTGATTAAATCTCCAAGTTGAAGGATATAGACAGCAGTGTAGAGATCGGTGCAGATGGGTAGTTGATAGTCTGCATGGAGAAGGTGGATGGAAGGGGCTGTTACTGCACTTTCTGTTACATCTGTCAGTGCGGACGAACGATATGGCCCATGTTGGTTTGGAAAGGGTGCTAGTAAAGAGATTGCGCTACGTAAAATAGACGATAGGCGGTCAGCGGA
This sequence comes from Malacoraja senta, assembly GCA_038087875.1. Classification (NCBI taxonomy): domain Eukaryota; kingdom Metazoa; phylum Chordata; class Chondrichthyes; order Rajiformes; family Rajidae; genus Malacoraja; species Malacoraja senta. Next base: position 859,133 of record JAXLNO010001545.1, read on the forward strand.
CAGATTGACACACTCGGATCAACTGGGGGGGGGGGAATCCAAGTTACGAAAGATGGAATTTAACATAATAGATGTGAGATGTTACATTTTTGGGAAGTTTCGCCAGGGCAGATCTTACACAATAAATGACTAGCGTGTTGTATATCTTAGAGCTGGCGTACAATGGTTTCCAGAGAATGGTACAATGGTTTCCAGAGAATGCAGACTTACGTTGGTACTGCAGTGATGGTGCTTGGCATGCTTTATTCATTGGCCACGACACTGTGTTGGTGAGAGCACTCTTGGAGCATATTGTCGAGTTCTGCTTGTCTCGCCATTGGAACGATTAAGCTGGAAAGATGTTGAAGAGATTCACAGCGAGGTTATTGGGACTGTAGGGTTTGAGATAGAAGGAGAGATTAATAGGATGGGCCTTTTCACTGGTGCATAGGAAGCTGAGAAATTACATTATAGAGGTGGATACAATTAGGTATGTTACAATACTTGCCTTCAGAGGCGCTATAATTCTGCCACTGGCCGTGTGCGCGATTTTGGCGCCTTTGAGGGGGGGCGGGGTTAAAACGCGGGTTTCTCCTACCTTGTCCTGTATTATATTTCGTTGGAGTACAAGCTTTTGCGGAAGAATCGTTCCGAGGGGCGTTTTGAGTATATTTTTTTTTAAATCTCCCGACAATTTCAGCGCTGCAGTCATTTTAAAATCTGCTTCTGAAGCCGTCAACGCCAACAACGGGGACGGATTTCACTTATGGGAAAGGTAAACGAAAGTGGTTTATTTTAATGTATAAACGTTCTCCTTAAGAGGCCTTTAATTCACATTTTTACATGCGAAACGGTGATTCTTTTCCCCGAACTAACGGCAGTATTTTTCATGCCGATACGGGGTTAAATTCACCGCAAATCAACGTTCCAAATGATCGCGTTCCAGAAAATCCCACTCGCAAGATGATATAAATGCCCATTAATTTACAGGTATTAAACATTCAATTTCTTCCATTTGGCCTATAAATCCATGACAATGAGATGAAAAAATTATGGTATATTGTGAATTCTTGTGTGAATGTTATTTGGACACTTAGGCTATTAAAAATGTTAATCTATTCTTAAGAAATTGATAGATGTTTAGATCTAGTAATTGAATTTTGTAATTAGCTACAATTAGGTAACTAACTAATTATATGCTTTAATTTCAGGTCATCCAAGTAAGATTGTTTCATATTTGTTTCAGAATGCTTCAATCTATAATAACTGAACATTTCTTTCAGTTCTCTTAATTTTTAAGAAAGTTATGGGCTTTTTTGACTGTCCTCGATCACAGCTTTTGTGTTAAGTCAATGGAAAAGCATTAGGGAACAAGATGCTAATTTCCGAGTATGAAAATAGCCATAACTTTTTTAATATTGAAGATATGAAAGTGAATTAGGTGTGAAATTAAAGTTCTTTTTATGCTTTATCTGATGGGATAAATTGCAGACTTTATTTTTAAAATCTCAAAATTTTGTAACATTGCTAATACAATCATAAGGGGTCTAGATAAGGTGGATGATCACAATGTACCCACGCTGTACGCTGTGATCAGTAGGGGAGTCAGCTGGCGGGTGAACAGCATCGTCGCTCGAACCAACGCTTCCTTCGCACCATCGAAATTCACCAGCGCATCGTCATTCCACCACACGTCTCGCCGCTTTCCAGTCAGCAACTGAATAATGCAGCTGCATGATCCTGTCCGACGGCACAAAGCGATGATAAAATGTGACCATCCCCTCGTACTCCTGAAGGCCCCGCACCGTGGAAGGCCGCGGAAAGTGGCGAATAGCCTCGACCTTGTCCGGGAACGGAACAGTACCGTGGTGAGTCACTCGATAACCCAGAAATTCAATGGAACTAAGGCCTAACTGGTATTTGGCGAAGTTGATGGCGAGACCGTGTTCGCTGAGGCGCTGGCACAGCAAACGGAGGAAAGCGATTAGCCATGAGAATATCGTCCAGGTAAAGGAACAAGAAATCAAGTCCCCGACCCATGGTATCCATCAGGCTTTGGAAAGCCTGCGCGGCGTTCTTATGGCCGAAAGGTAAGCGAAGGGACTCAAATAAACCAAAGGGGGTGTTAATAGCCGTTTTATGGACGTCTTCCGGTTGCACTTGGATCTTATGGTAGCCCCGGACTAAATCGACTTTAGAAAAAAACTTAGCTCCAGCCAGGTGGGCGGAGAATTCCTGGATGTGGGGAATAGGATATCCGCGATGGTGGCGTCATTCAGGCGGCGGTAGTCTCCACAAAGCCTCCAACCCCCAGAGACTTTGGTACCATGTGCAGCGGGAAAGCCCATGGGCTAGCAGAGCGCCGGACGATTTCCATGGCCTCCATCTGGGGAAACTACACTTTAGCAATCTGGAGCTTGTCGAGAGGCAGCCTGCGGGAGCGGGCATGGAGCGGTGGGCCCGAAGTAAGAATGTGATGAACTACATCGTGTTTAGGGCTGGCCGAGTGGAACTGCGGAGTCAAAATGTCTTGAAAATCCGCTAATATTTGGGCGTAAATATTGTCCATGGAAGACACCGGGTTGCGGCGTGGGGTGTCGAACGCAGCAGGGCGCAAAGAGGTCGATTCTAATGTTGAAGCATGAGCGGACGTTGCCCCCTCACACCGATTAACAATGATTCAGCCCGCAGGAAATCGGCGCCCAGCAACGAATAGGACACGTCGGTAACGGTGAAAGTCAAGGTAAAACGGCAAGTGCCAAGGATGAATGGGATTGAGTGGATGCCATAAGTCCGTATGGTGCTGCCATTCGCGGCAGTTAACGAGTGCCCACCCCCGATAGGGCAAAACGCTGACTTCCGCCCCTGTGTCTACCAGGAATCGTCGTCCTGAGCGCCGGTCCAATGCGTATAGGCCGGCACTGGCATTTCCCGAAAACGAGCAGGGCGAGCGGCGGCCCGCGGAAGCCCAGCGTTGGTGGTAGAAGCACCACTTCTTTTTACCGGCTTCCCCTGGAGCGGGAGACTCAGCTGTGCCATCCGTGGGTGCGGCCTCTGATCGCTGTGTTTTCCAAGGCGCTGTCGACACCCGATCGAACGAACCGCTGCCCTGCTGCTTGGACAGCCACAGCTCATCGGCGTATTTTGCAGAGGGTCGTCAAAGTTCCCACCTGTGAGGAGCAGGCGGATGTCGTCCGGCAACTGCTCCAGGAAGGCCTATGCAAAGAGCTGGCAGGGCCAGTGGCCATCCATCAGCGTGAGCATATCGCTCATGAGGACCAATGGCTTGCGGTCGCCGAGCCCGCCCATGTGAAGAGGCAGCTCATACGTATCGGCAGCTGGCGGCTCGGATGGCCTCATCCTGCACCTATTTTCTATGTTTCTATGAACTCCCATAGACACGCAGGTGAAGATGGGTCTTCACTCAAACCATCACCCATTCTTTCTCTCCATAATGCTGCATGCCGCATTGAGGTACTACAGCATTTTGTGTTTATCTTAGGTGAGCAAATATTTACTGACACAGTAATGAATCCCACACTATCCTGCAGTTCATGGCCCTACGGGCAATATCCAAGAACCGTTTAAATGTGAGGACAGGCCAGATCAAACCCTTAACCATTCAGAACATTACTTAATTAGTTTACTTTACAGTCACATGTACTGAGGAACTATATGATTACAATCAAACCGCCTACACTGTACCTATACAGGATGACGGGAACAAGGGTCAGTACGAGATAAATTCCAGTAAAGTCCAATTAAAGATAGCCCCAGTGTCTCCAACAAGATGGATATTAGCTCGGTACTGCTCTTTAGTTGGTGATACAATGGTTCAGTTGCCCGACAACTGCTGGGGTGAAACAGTCCCTAAATCTGGAGGTACGTTTTTTCCCCACTTCGGTACCTCTTGCCTGATGGGGAAAAGTGAGTGTCCACTGCCATTGGGTAACATTTCGCTCTCTCCTCTCTAAACTCTCAATGTGCATTTACAGTATATCTCCACACCTTGTGTGTTGACAAAGCAGTAACCAAGAAGGTTAGATGAAAGGAAATCTGTACATGTTGTTTATATGAGCTTCAGCAAGACATCAGATAAGTTTCTATATGATGCTCTGCCCTGGAAGGTTAGGTTTCATGGGATCCGGGGTTCTGAGCGTGATGGTGGAAGTCTTTTTTTAGTGTGGAGGGCTGTTACTTGTGCTGTCCCTGACAGATCAGTTCTGGGTTCTTTCCTGTTTGTGGTTTATATCAAATTTCGGAGGCGAATGTAGAAGGCACAATTAGAGTTTGAAGATGACGCTTATGATGTCACTGCACCTCCACTGACTCCTCTGTCAAGCTTCTCAAGTTTGCGGACGACACAACCCTGATTGGACTGATCCAGGATGTGGAAGAATCTGCCTACAGACAGGAAGTGACTCAGCTGGCGTCCTGGTGCCATCGCAACAACCGGGAGCTCAATGCTCTTAAGACAGTGAAATTGATTGTAGACATTAGGAGAGCTCTGCCTCCCCTCACCCCTCTCAACCGCAACAACACCGCAGTCGCATCTGTGGAGTATTTTAAGTTCATGGGAACCTTCATCTCCAAGGACCTTAAGTGCGGGGCTACCATCGACTCCACAGTCAAAAAGGCACTACAGAGGATGCACTTCCTGCGGCAGTTGAGGAAGCACAATCTACCACAGGCAACAATGGTCCAAATCTATATGGCCATCATAGAGTCTGTTCTCACCTTCTCTATCATGGTCTGGTTTGGCTCAGCCACCAATCACGACACCCGGAGGCTGCAGCGAATCATCCGATCAGCTGAGAAAGTTATTGGCTGCAACTTTCCTTCCATTGACGAACTGTACACTGCAAGGGCCAGGAAGCGAGTGGGTAAGATCATCTCTGACCCCTCTGATCCTGGCCACAAACTCTTTGAATAACTTCCCTCTGGAAGGCAACTCCGGACTGTCAAAGCTGCCACAGCCAGACATAAAAACAGTTTTTTTCTGCGAGTAGTAGCTCTACTCAATAACCAAAATTATGTAGCCTCCTTATGCTCTGGTATTTTATTTGATTCACATGTTTAATCAATAATGTTTTATTATTGTTTAATGTTTTATGTATCATTATTAACTGTCACTGTATGTCATGTTGTCACTTACGGGCGGAGCACCAAGGCAAATTCCTTGTATGTGAATACTTGATCAATAAACTTATTCATTCATTCACTCAAGTGGGTGGTATCATCGATAGCAAAGAAGGTATCCAAAATTACAACAGCATCTTGACCAGTTGGGCGATGGACATGAGGTGTTTTAAGGACATGAGGAGAATTGATATGGTAAATGTACATAATCATGTCTCCAGAACTGGAGAATCATGAAGCAGTGGATATTGAGGTGCGAGGGGAAAGATTTCATTGGAACCTGAGGGGCATTTTTTTCACACAGTACTCTGTTTGGTATGAACTGCCAGAGGAGGTATTTGAGACAGGTATTATAACGACATTTAAAAGGCATTTGTACATGTATGTGGATGTGAAAGGCTTAGATAGATACGGGGGGAAACGTGGACAGCTGAGATTAATGTAGATGGGGCATCTTGATCAGCATGGACAAGTGCGAAATGGCCAGTTTTCTTCCTGCATGACCCTAGGACTCTCTATAACTCTGAGACAAGTGTTGATTCCACATTGGTAGCCAGCACCTGTTATAAAATCGTGCCTCGTGAATTTCATTGAGGTTTTTTGAAGGCTGAAGTTTGTAGCTGTTGACTATATGGAGTTCAGAAAGGCCTTTGGTAAGGTTCTGCATGTTAGGCTGCTCTGGAGGTTCAGTTCACATGGCATCCAAGAACAGCTTCTTGCCTGAATACAGAATTGACTTCATGGTAGGAAGCAAGGGGTGGTTATGGAATTTTGAGGGGGGGATCTGTGACTCATGTTCCCTCAGGTATGGGTACTTGACCTACTGTTGTTAGTACATTATATCAATGATTTATATGCAAATGTAAACGTAATGTATATATCTTAATTAGTAAGCTTGCAGACTAAAGTCGTTGGTATTGTAAAGAGTGAAGATTGTTATCAAAAATTAGAGCAGAGACTTGATCAGTTGGGGCAAGTGGGTTGAAGAATGTCTAATGGAGTTTAATCCAAATAAGTGTGGAATTATGCATTTTGTGAAGTCAAACCAGGGCAGGATATTCACAGTTAATGGTAGAGCCCTGGGAAGTACTGTAGAGCAGATGGATCTAGGAGTAAGGTATGAAGTCTCCTGTATGTGGAGTGACAGATAGATAGGGTAGCGAAGAAGGGTTTTGGTACCTTGGTATTTATTAATCAGGGTATTGAGTGTAGAAGTTACAACGTTCCATTTGACTAGTTGTATGCTTTCTTGTCACATTCCCGTCAGCTAACAATGTACTATTCATCTTTCCCTTGGGTCAGTATCTGCTTTGATCTGTCGTTTTCACACCGTACTCTACAATATATCTAGTCTCCCCTTCCCCTAACCCAGTGAAGAAGGGTATTGACCCAAAACAACACCATTCCTTCTCTCGTGTGATGCTGCCAGACCTGTTGAGTTACTCCAGCATTTTATGTCTATATTCCGTATAAACGAACGTCTCCAGATTCTTCTTTGTGTTCAGAGTATTGCGTTGAGTTTTACTCGCCCTCCTACAGGGAAGATGTCGTTAACCTGGAAAAAATGCAGAGAAGATTTACAAGGATGTTGCCCGGACTTGAGGCCCAACGCAATAGGGACTGATTTTTAATTTAATTTTTTTTTTTTTTTAATGTTATATCTGTTTGCTTTGGGTACCCGGACGGGATGTCGAATGACGACAAGCCGAAGCCAAGAAGTGGAGGCCAAGATACCGAAAGTACATCACACCAAAAAGCCAAGATACCGAAAGGACACAAAGCCGAAAGTGCATCACGTCGAAACGATACGAACCCGAACCGACACCATGCCGAAGAGATATGAACCTGAACGGAAACCACGGCGAAAGGATACGAACCCGAACGGACACCACGCCGCAAAGGCAAGACTCAGAACGGACATGTCGCCGAACGGACATTACTTCTCCGGGGACGGGATTGGTCCGACACCTTGTCAGTCATCGACAAAGGTCAGCAATTGGTCCAGACCCCTGCGTCCATCACATCATTGACCGGGGTGAGACGGGAAGGGGTGGGCTGGAGCTTGAGCTTGCATTTGTAAAATGGAGGCAGTGATTCCAAGCTGCTGCGATTGCCACAGAGGCTTTTCGACGTCATGTTCGTTCCCCATCAGATCTTAAACCGAAAAAACAATCTGACGCCGAGCGCACATGAAGCCGAAATGATAAATAGGTATGAAACACTTTTAAAAATCAATATTTGCTGCAAGAATTGTTGTAACTTGTTGCATTTTGAACTAGTTAAATTGTTGTACCTTGTACGTCTGCGGGAACGGGATTGGTCCGACACCTTGTCAGTCATTGACAATGGTCAGCGATTGATCCAGACCCCCGCGGCGTCCATCACATCACTGCTTCTGTGGCAATCGCAGTAGCGTGGAGTCACTGCCACCATTTTACCAACGCAAGCTCAAGTGTCCCCCGCCACCCCCCCCCCCCCCCCCCAATGCTGTGATGGACGCGGGGATCTGGACCAATCACTCACAATGTCTAGGACAAATCCCGTCCCCGGAGACGTCATGTCCGTTCGGCAACATTACGACATCATGACCGTTCTGCGTCTTGTCTTTGTGGTGTGGTGTCCGTTCAGGTTCGTGTCCGTTCGGCGTAGTGTCCATTCGGATTCGTATCGTTTCGCGTCGTGCCTGTTCGGGTTCGTACCCTTTCGTCGTCGTGTCCTTTCGGGTTCGTATCATTTCAGCGTTATGTCCGTTCGGTATCCTGGCTTCCACTTCTTGGCTTCTGCTTCTCATCTTTCGACGTCCCGTCCACACACGATGCTTTGTTGTCACCTTCTCCGAGCTAACAATGCTCTATTCTACATTTTCCTTTATCCTCATCCCTTGATGTATCGTTTACACACCTTACACATCCTTATCTATGTGTCTGCTTCTCCCCTGAATATGTCAGAAGAAGGGTATCGACCCGAAACGTCATCCATTCCGTCAGAAATGCTGCCTACTCCGCTGAGTTAGCCCAATATTTGTTGTCTCTTTGGTGTAAACCAGCATTTACCGCTCCTTTTTTACACAATTAAAGAAACAATTCAGGCCTTATCACTGAATAAACCAAGACACGAGAGAGAACTAATGTTGGAATCTTCAGCAATAAACTAAGTGTTAGAGAAATGCAAGAGATGAGGCAGCAACTGTGGAACGAAGGATCCAGTTGCAAAACGTCTATTCCCTCCGCATATGCTGCCTGGTGAGCTGAGTTACTCCAGCATTTTGTGTTTCTGTAAAGTGAAGCCGACTTAACTGTTCATGCTGACAATGATTTATCACGTGTTGCCCGACTGCCGACTGTTTCCAGCATTTTCACTTATAACTCCGTATTTCTACTTCTGCGAGAGGCATAGAATTTGCAGCACCGAAACAGTCTTCTCGACCCAACTCGTCCATGCCGACAAATATACCTTATCTAAGCCAGCCACATTTCTCTGCCTATCGTCAACATCCCTCTAAACAATTCATATACATGTTCCTGTCCAATTTTATTAAAATGTTATAATTGTACCCGCCTCAATTACTTCCTCTGGCAGCTCGTTTCATATACTCACGACCATGTGAAAATGTGTCCCTCATGCCCCTAATAAATCGTCCGTCCTCTCCTTGAGTCTATTTTGCTGCCTGTTGTTGCGCCTACCCTGGGCATTTGCCATATTTATGCCCATCATGAATACTACAACTCTACATCATCACCTATATATGATCAACTCTTGCATTTTCACCTTGCACCTGGCTATCTATGAATATTTCCTCTGGTTCTCATCGTTTTCCTTATAGAAACAGAACACAGAAACATAGAAGATAGAAAATAGGTGCAGGAGTAGGCTATTCGGCCTTTCGAGCTAGCACCGCCATTCAATATGATCATGGCGGTTCATCCAAAATCAGTATCCCTTTCCCATTGTTTCCCCATAACCCTTGATCCCGTTTGCCCTGAAAGCTAAATCTAACTCTGTCTCTTGACAATGTCCAGTGAATTGGCCTCTACTGCCTTTTGTGGCAGATAATTCTACAGATTCACAACACGGTGGGAGAAAATAGTTTTCCTCATCTCAGTCCTAAATGGCATATCCCTGATTCTTAAACTGTGATCTCTGGTTCTGGACTCCCCCAACATCGGGAAATTTTTTAGTGCATCTAGCCAGTCCAATCCCTTTAGAATTGTATATGTTTCAATAAGATCCCCTCTCATCTTTCTAAATTCCAGTGAATACAAGCCCAGTCGACGCATTCTTTCATCATATGTCAGTCCTGCCATTCCGGTAATTAACCTATCGGCGATCCCTTCGCTGAACACCTCCGCTCAGTCTGCGTTAGAAACATAGAAAATATAGAAACATAGAAAATAGGTGCAGGAGTAGGCCATTCGGCCCTTCGAGCCTGCACCGCCATTCAATATGATCCTGGCTGATCATCCAACTCAGTATCCTGTACCTGCCTTCTCTCCATACCTCCTGATCCCTTTAGCCACAAGGGCCACATCTAACTCCCTCTTAAATATAGCCAATGAACTGGCCACAACTACGTTCTGTGGCAGACAATTCCAGACAATTTTTCTCATCCCGGTCCTAAAAGAATTCCCCCTTATCCTTAAACTGTGACCCCCTTGTTCTGGACTTCCCCAACATCGGGAGCAATCTTCCTGCATCTAGCCTGTCCAACCCCTTAAGAATTTTGTAAGTTTCTATAAGATCCCCCTCAATCTTCTAAATTCTATCGTTACAAGCCAAGTCTATCCAGTCTTTCTTCATATGGAAGTCCTGACATCCCAGGAATCAGTCTGGTGAACCTTCTCTGTACTCCCTCTATGGCAATAATGTCTTTCCTCAGATTAGGCTACCTTATACGTACGTTAACCTAACGTTAACTTTATACGTTAACCTACCTTATCTCCCGGTTGCTCAGCACTTAACTCCACCTCTCATTCCCAATATGACCTTTCTGTCCTGGGCCTCCTCCATTGTCAGAGTGAGGCCCGGCGAAAATTGGAGAAACAGCACCTCATATTTCGCTTGGGTAGCTTCCACCCCGGCGGTATGAACATTGAATTATCTAACTGCAAGTAGCCCTTGCTTTCCCTCCCTCTCCACCCCTCCTCCTTCCCAGTTCTTCCACCAGTCTTACTGTCTCCGACTATTTTTTATCTATGTACCGCCCACGGCCCTGACATCAGTCCGAAGAAGGGTCTCGACCCGAAATATCACACATTCCTTCTCTCCATAGATGCTGCTTGTCCCACTGAGTTACTCCAGCATTTTGTATTTACCCGGGAATTAACCTGGTGAACCTACGCTGCACTCCCTCAATGCTCCACTCCCTCAGAAACTACGATGCACTCCCTTATAGTTAAACTCTCCCGTGGCCACACTTAGCGCAGGCGATTTTTTTAAGGAGTAACAGAGAATCAGGAAATAAGCTGTGATCAATGCAACCACGTTTATTTATTGGTCCAGTTCCTCGGGCAATTGTTTTCCAGGGACACTTGTAAGTGAGCTGAAGAGCGGGAAAAGATTCGAGCCGAACACGTCATGATTTCTAAATTCGCCTGCAGCACGCTGTACCATTGGGGCACCAGATATTTAAGAGCTTCTCGCTCGGGATAAAACAGCCGATTTTGCACACTCCTCCTCTGCGTTTGCATTTGGGCGCTAGTGATGAAAAAAAACCTTTTCAAACATGCAAGAAAATTAAGCTAATATGAAACATATTTGGTGGCTTGGGCTAAGCATTCTTAGTGCCGAATTCCTGCACTTATGAACATCTTTTCTGATGGTCATTCGTGAGATGGGCTGGGTAAAGCCAGTGCCAGAATTTGTGCGAGCTTGCCGTCCATGTCGTTGTCTTCACCTTGTCTGATTAACAAACGACAAGGACAGAATATTGGCGAAAGAAGATAGACGATTGTGTTATTGATGTTGTGAGATCATAATTGGAAATGCACCCAGGGATACATGCTGAAGGTTCATATACTCGCAATGTGTATTATCGACGGTCCGCAGTGAAAATGCTATCACTCTCGCCGACAATATAAATATTGGTGGACACAGTTGCGTAACTGTTAGAACTTCTGCCTCACAGCGCCAGAACCCGAGTTCGATCCTCACATCGGATGCACTCAATGCAGAGTTTGCAGCGTTTCCCTGTGACCGCGCGGGTTTCCACTGGATACCCCGGTATCCTCCCACTTCCCCAAAACGTGCGGGTTTGCAGATTAATTGGGTGTCCCGAACCCTGTGCAAACTTTTAGCGAAACTCCCTGTTCACTGCACGAGAATGGTAAATGGTGAATGAGGTGAATGGTGAACTTTACAGTGCATTTAACATTATCAACTAGATGTGGTCCTGAAGTGATCCTCGTACACTGCACTCAGCGAGAGGAAGCCTGGATGCGAACCTGACCTTTTGGTCCCCGAAATTTGTGGAAAGAAGGGATTATTAGAGGAACACCAAGACCAGTCAGTTTGATGCTCGACAGCACCGGAACATCATTGGATTGCCTCTGGGACTCAGTACACACTCGAAATTCGGAACCAATCTACTGTATGCTGATTCGACCATTATTGGATAATATCTGCACACTTCATGACAATCCTACCTCGCAAATCTAAAGCATTGAAATTAGTGAGCCGACCTTAGACCTGAGCAGGCTAACGTCAAACTTCTGCTATCGGTGGATTTGAAAAATAAACACGCTCTCCAATGCGTTGACTCACAGCGCTGACCGAAGTTTAATCCTCCTGCAATCAGTTGAGTCAGCAGCAGAATTCCAAAAACTATTAAAAAGGCATTTCTCATCTTCTGCGTTTTCTCTTGTCGGGGTCACGGTGTCGGCGGAAAAGATTGTAAATCCGATCGCATAATTTGCTATATTTATACTTGCGGCTATGGTTTGGTGTCCGGGGGGGGGGGGACGACCTCGTGATTGATTTAATCCTGGAGGCGGCCGTCAGTCTGAACATTCCACGTTGGCTCAGTTCCCGGCAAGAATTACCTGCGTGAGCCAATTGATTTAACAATAATTGTCTGCGTTAAGGCTCCATCCCAAGATTGTAGCATCAAGATGACGCCACGACATAAGAGTGCCAGCGTGTCAAACTTCCATACAGGTCAAAGAAAGAACTGCAGATGCTGGTAAAATCGAAGGTATATACATAAATGCTGGAGGAACTCAGCGGGTGTGGCAGCATCTATGGAGAGAAGGAATAGGCGACGTTTCGGGTCTAGACCATTCTTCAGACTGATGTCAAGGGACGGGGTAGGACAAAGAAAGAAAGTACGCGGAGAAAGTTGGAATAGTGGGTGGACTGGGAAGGAGGAGGGGATAGAGAGAACGAGTGTAAGTGCTACCTGAAATTAGAGAAGACTACCCAAGCGAAATATGAGGTGCTGTTCCTCCAATTTGCGCTAGACCTCACACGAGCAATGGAGGAGGCCCAGGAAAAAAAGGTCAGATTGGGAATGGGAGGGGGAATTGAAGTGCTGGGCCAACGGGAGATCAGTTTTGTTAAGCATGTAACAAAGGTAATGCCACTGTCTGGCATGTAACAAAGGTAATGCCACTGTGGTGATGGGGGATTTCAATATGCAGATAAACTGGGAAAATCAGGTTGGTTCAGGACCACAAGAAAGAGAGTTTGTAGAATGCCTCCGAGATGGATTCTTAGAGCAGCTTGTAATGGAGCCGACCAGAGAAAAGGCAATTCTGGATTTAGTGTTGTCCAATGAACCAGATATGATAAGATAACTCGAGGTAAAGGAACCGCTTGGAGGTAGTGATCATAATATGATTAGTTTTAATCTGCAATTTGAGAAGGAGAAGGTTAAATCGGAAGTGGCAGTGATGCAGTTGAACAAAGGGGACTATGAAGGCATGAGAGGGGAGCTGGCCAAAGTAGACTGGAAATGGATCCCAGCAGGAATGACGGTGGAACAGCAATGGCAGGAAATTCTCGGCATAATCCGGGAGACGCAGATCATTTCATTCCAAAAAGCAAGAAAGATTCTAAGGGGAGTAGGAGGCAACCGTGGCTGACAAGAGGAGTTGGGGATAGAATAAAACTAAATGAAAAGATGTAAAACATAGCAAAGAGTAGCCGGAAGCCAAAGGATTGGGAAACTTTCATAGGACAACAGAAGGAAACAAAACGGGCAATACGGGCTGAAAAGATGAAGTACATTGAAACATAGAAAATAGGTGCAGGAGTAGGCCATTCGGCCCTTCGAACCTGCACTGCCATTCACTATGATCATGGCTGATCATCAAACTCAGTATCCTGTACCTGCCTTTTCTACATACCCTCTGATCCCTTTAGCCACAAGGGCCACAACTAACTCCCTCTTAAATATAGCCAATGAACTGGCCTCAACTACCTTCTGTGGCAGAGAGTTCCAGAGATTCACCACTCTGTGTGAAACATGTTTTTCTCATCTCGGTCCTAAAGGATTTCCCCTTTATCCTTAAACTGTGACCCCTTGTCCTGGACTTCCCCAACATCGGGAACAAGGGGAAGTTGGCCAGGAATATAAAGAAGGACAGTAAAAGCTTCTTTAGATATGTTAAGAGAAAAAGAGTAGCAAAGTCAAATGTGGGTCCCTTGAAGGCAGACACGGGTGAAATTATTACGGGCAACAAGGGAATGGCAGAAGAGTTGAATAGTTACTTCGGATCTGTCTTCACTAAGGAAGACACAAACAATCTGTCAGATGTACTGGAGGACAGATGATCTAAGGGGGTAGAGGAACTGAAATAAATTTCCATTAGGCGAGAAATAGTATTGGGTACGCTACTGGGACTGAAGGATGATAAATCCCCTGGACCTGATGGTCTGCATCCTAGGGTCCTCAGGGAGTTGGCTCTAGAAATAGTGGACGCATTGGTGATCATTTTCCAATGTTCAATAGATTCAGGATCAGTTCCTGTGGATTGGAGGATTGCTAATGTTATCCCACTTTTCAAGAAAGGAGCGAGAGAGAAAATGGGGAATTACAGACTTCGGTGGTGGGAAAGATGATGGAGTCAATTATTAAAGAGGTAATAATGGTGCATTTGGATAGCAGTAAAAGGATTAGTTCGTCAACATGGATTTATGAAAGAGAAATCATGCTTGACTAATCGTCTGGAATTTTTTGAGGATGTGACAAGTAAAATGGATGAAGGGGTGCCAGTGGATATAGTGTATCTAGACTTTCAGAAAGCATTTGATAAGGTCCCGCACGGGAGACTGGTGACTAAAATTAGAGCACATGGTATCGGGGGTAGGGTGTTCACATGGATAGAAAATTGGTTGGCAAACCGGAAGCAAAGATTAGGAGTGAACGGGTCATTTTCAGAATAGCAGGCAGTGGCGAGTGGAGTGCCGTAAGGCTCGGTGTTGGGGCCGCAACTGTTTACCAAATATATTAATAATTTGGAAGAGGAAATTAGTAGCATCACTAGCAACTTTGCGGATGACACATAGCTGGGTGGCAGTGTGAACTGTGAAGAAGAAGTTAGGAGGTGGCAGGTTGACCTGGACAGGTTGAGTGAGTGGGCAGATGCGTGGCAGATGCAGTATAATATAGATAAATGTAATGTTATCCACTTTGGCGGCAAAAACAAGGGGGCAGATTATTATCTCAATGGGGTTAGGTTAGGTAAGGGGGAGGTACAGCGAGACATGGCTGTCCTTGGACATCGGTCACTGAAAGTTGGCATGCAGGTACAGCAGGCAGTGAAGAAAGCTAATGGAATGTTGGCCTTCATAACAAGAGGATTTCAGTATAGGAGTAAAGAGGTTCTTCCGCAGCTGAATAGGGCTCTGATGAGACCACATCTTTAGTATTGTGCACAGTTTTGGTCTCCTAATTTGGGCATCCTTGTGATTGAGGCAGTGCAGCGTAGGTTCACGAGATTGATCCCTGGGATGGCAGGACTGTCATATGAGGAAAGATTGAAAAGACTAGGCTTTTATTCACCGGAGTTTAGAAGGATGAGGGGGGTTCTTATAGAAACATATAAAATTATAAAAAGGACTGGACAAGCTAGATGCAGGAAAAATGTTCCCAATGTTGGGCGAGTCCAGAACCAGGGGCCACAGTCTTAGAATAAAGGGGAGGTCATTTAATACTGAGGTGAGAAAACACTTTTTCACCCAGAGAGTTGTGAATTTATGGAATTCCCTGCCACAGAGGGCAATGGAGGCCAAATCACTGGATGGATTTAAGAGACAGTTAGATAGAGCTCTAGGGTCTAGTGGAGTCAAGGGATATGGGGAGAAGGCAGGCACGGGTTATTGATAGGGGACGATCAGCCATGATCACAATGAATGGCGGTGCTGGCTTGAAGGGCCGAAAGGCCTCCTCCTGCACCTATTTTCTATGTTCTATGTTTCTATGTTAAGACGGACTGAGCGGAGGTGTTCAGCGAATCCATCGCCGAGCCTTCGCTTGATCTAGCCGATGTAGAGAAGTTGACACCTGGAACAACGGATGCAGTAGATGAGGTTGGAGGAGGTGCAGACAAGTCTGCTTCCCCACGATATTCGTGTGCACTGCATTTGGGACTATGGCGTCATATCTTTTACACGCATATTAGAGTACTTTCCCATTCACACTAAGGGATTTAATAACATAATTATTCCGCACTGCACGGCAGTTACCAAGGGTCACGTTCAGCGTTGTCCATCCTTGTAAGTGCTTCTTCATTTGTCGTTTCTTTACCCACGCGTTTCCGAAGTTACGTTGGATCGCCAATGTGATTAAAATTAAACGATAGAGTCATAGGTTACGACAGAATAAACAGCACTGAAGCGCGCACTTTGGCTCATCATGTCCAAATCGACCATAAAGCATGTTTCTCTTCCCATACTAATTAGAAAGACTTGGTCAATAGTTTTCCATAGATTGGCGATCGCAATGCTCGTGCAGATACTTTTTCAATGTTATGTGAATTTCTGCCTCCACCACTCATTCAGACGCCCCACTGACCAAATCCACGCTTCCCGCTTTCCCCAAAACACTATAAAGTTCTAATTAAAATAATGCTCTGTCATATTGAATACTGTTACCAAAGCTAATGGCTTCCATGTTTCACCCTCTCTGTGTTCCTCACAGTTTCTTATACTTCCTGAAATCCTACCCGGTCTCCTCCGCTCTGAACAAAAATAAATCGATACTATTCCATTGATCGTAGTTAGCGAAATGTTCCGATTCAAGTAACAACGGAGAAAGTCTCTTCTGGACAGTTTCCATCTGATAGCAAATTACCATTCCGTGGTGAGGAAAACGATACAATACACCGTGCCCAGACCGAATCAATGTTTTATTGACTTAACTGACCAATGAATGGAAGTATCCCATTTATCCATGACAGCTGACATTCTGCTTTACTGGCAGTAATGATTTGTATGCAAATGTAATTGATAAGAGCTGTGAGTTTGCAAACGACATTAACATGGTCGTAGAGTAATAGAGAATTATAGAGCCATGCAGCACAAAAACAGGCACTTCGACTCAAGATTCCATTGCGACAAAATACGCTACCCACAACAATCCCATGTGCCTGCGTTGACCGATAGCTCTTATAAACCTTTCCTATCCGTGTACCTGTCCAAATTTCTATTTATCTTCGCTATATTTCCAGACTCAACTACCTCCTCTAGCACTTTGTTCCAAATACTCATCACAGTCTGCGTGAAAAAGTTCCTCCGAGGGTTCTTCCTGCATCTTTCCCCTCTCACCCTAAAGGTATTTCTCCTGGTTCTTCATTTCCCTACTCTGGGTAAATGATTGTGCATTTACACAATCTATTTCCCTCATTATGTTATACATATCTATGAAAGCACAACACACTATTCTTCACTCCAAGGAATAAAGTCCTAGCCTGCCAACGTCTTGCAATAGCTCAGGCCCTCAAGTCCTGGACTCATTCTTGTAAGTCTTCTCTGCATTCTTTCTCGCTTACCATCTTTCCTGTAGAAGGATGACTAAAACTGAATACAATACCAAATGCGGCCTCACCAACGTCTTTTACATCTTTAACATAACACCCAATGTCTTTCTCAAAGGCCGCTGTACCGAAAGACATCTTGACCACCGTGTCTACCAGCGACACACCTTTCAAGGAACTGTGTAGCTGTACTTCTACGTGCATCTGCTCTACAACACTCCACAGGACTCTGCCATTTACTGTGCATGTCTGGTCCTAGTTTGCACGCCAAAATGCAGCACCTCGCACATAATTGCACTAAACTCTATTAACCGTTACTCAGCCCACTTACCAAACTTATCAAGGTCCTGCTGTAATACCCATCTTTACTGTCTAGCTGTCTAATGTTCATATAATGCTCCAATATTAGAGTCATCAGCAAACTTTGTAAACATGCCTACATCATCCAAATGTTTAATATAAACCGCAAACAGCAATGGGCCCAGCACCGATCCGCGAGGCACAGCACTAGTCACAGGCCTCCCGACTGAAATTCAACCTTCCACCATTACCCTCTGCTTTCTGCACTGACAACTATTCGACCCAGTCGGCTAGCTCTTCTTAGATCCCACATGATCTGACATAGGATTTAGCTCTCCATAGATCTCATAAGACCCAGACAGGCTAAAACTAATGGCAATTAATAGTAGACACAAAATGCTGGAGTAACTCAGCGGGTCAGGCAGTATCTCTGGAGAGAAGGAATGGGTGAGATTTCGGGTCATGACCCTTCGTCAGACACTTACGGAAATGATTGCTGTTCTTCGGTTATAATGAGAAGCGTAATCTTAGGATTCAGAACGTTGGGTTTCATATGTTCTATTTGGTGGACCAATTGTGCGTTGAATTCTGATTGGCTGCTTTATTTCTGTTTTATAGGGGTAGGGGCGCTGTGTGTCGGTATCTTACACGGACCTGGTGGGCAGACTGCCTCCTCTACGGCCACCTTAGTCTCGTTTTCATACACATGTCGTTATCAGGTTTGCTTCACCTTTGCTTACTGACACCCACGCATTAAGGCACTTCCACAATGCCTTTTCCCCTCTCAGATCGGTGCGATGCCAAAATCGAACGATCACCATAACGTCAGTTATAGTTAACAGGTAACGTGCGCTCCGTAATAGAAGGCACAAGTCCTTGGCTGTCACAAAGGACAAAAGGGAGAGTGCGGTTAATATTAATGGTTTCCTAGAACATTCGGTACATTTTGCTGTTCAAACCTCCCATGAACAGAAATTAAACATTGGTTCAATAGAAATGTTATATGTCGCGATTTTGTTTTAGTGCCATGGGGTGATGCAGTGGGTCAACAGGCCCTTCGGCCCAACTCGCCCACACAGGCCAACAATGTCCCAGCTACAATAGTCCCACTTGCCTGCGTTTGGTCCATATCCCTCCAAACCTGTCCTATACCTGTCAAACTGTTTCTTAAATGATGTGATAGTCCCAGCCTCAACTACGTCCTCTGGCAGTTTGTTCCACACACCCACCAACCTTCGTGTAAAAAAGTTACCTCGGATTCTTATTAAATATTTCCCCCTTCACCTTGAAACAATGTCCTCCGGTCCTCGATTCTCCTAATCTGGGCAATAGACTTTGCATCTAATCGATCTATTCCTCTCATGATTTTGTATACTTCTATAAGTTCTCCCCTCATCCTCCTAACGCTCCATGGAAGGGAGACCCAGCCTGCTCAACCTCTCCCTAAAGCTCACACCCTCTAATCCTGGCAACATCCTCCTAAATCTTTTCTGAACCCTTTCAAGCTTGACAATATCTTTCCAATAACATGGTGCCCAGAACTGACCACAATATTCTAAATGTGGGGTCACCAACGTCTTATACAACTGCAGCATGACTTCCCAACTTCCATGCTCAATACTTTGACTGATTAAGGCCAAAGTGCCAAAAGCCTTTTTGACCTCCCTATCTACCTGCGACTTGACCTTCGAGGAACCATGGACCTGTATTCCTTGTACACAACATCTACAGCTCTGCCCACATCAACGGTTTTGGTCACGTCTTCAAAAAAACAATCAGATTTGTGAGACATGACTTCCACGTACAAAACCATGCTAAATATTCCTAATCAGCCCTTACCCATCCAAATGCCTGTATATTCTATCCCTCAGAATAATCTCCAGTAACTTGCCAACAACAGATGTTCAGCTCACCGGCCTAGAGTTCACAGCATTTTCCCTGCAGCCCTTCTTTAAAAGAAGTACGACATTTGTCACCCTCCAGACTACTGTCATCTTTCCTGTATTTAAGGATGACTCGTAAATTTCTCCAGCAATTTCCTCTCTAGTTTCCCTCAATATCCTCTGATATATCAGATCAGGCTATGGAGATTTGTCTACATTCAAACACGACAGTACCTTCAGTACTTCTTCGACAGTAAATCTGACTGCTCTCAAGACACTTCCAGTGACTGCTCCAATTTCACCTGTCTTACTGTCCTTCTCCCCGGCAAATACAGAGGAGAAATATTCATTTAGAACCTTGGCCATCTCCTGTGGCTCCATACAGAGGTGACCGCTTTGATTCCTGAGAGGTCCCACTCTCTCTTTAGTTATCCTTTTCCCCTTTATGTTTTTATAAAATCTTTTGGGATTGTCCTTAATGCTACCTGCCAGAGCTACCTCATGGCCCCTTTTTGCTCTTCTCATTTACTGTTTTAGATTACTCCTTAATTCCCGAAACTCCTCCAGGAATGCCCTTGATCCCAGCTGCCTTTACCTGTCCCATACATCCTTCTTGTTTTTGACTAACGTCTCAATTTCACTCGTCAACCAAGCTTCCTTACGTTTGCCTGCTTTGCCCTTCACACCAACGGGGACGTACACATCCTGTGCTTTCTTCAGTACACTTTTCAATACATCCCACTTGGCCAATGTTCCTTTCCCCTCTAATAGCCTGCTCCAGTCAACGAGCAAGACCTTCTCTCATATCCTCAGTTGGCCTGACCCCAGTTGAGCATTATAACACGTGAACCCTCTCCGTCCCTATCCATAACTACCTCAAAGCTAATCGAACTGTGGGCACTGGCCCAAAAGGATCCTCCACACACACACTTCATTAACTTGCACTTCCCAATTTCCCAAAACTAGATCCATCGTTGCCCTCTCACGTGTGGGGGCCTCCACATACTGCTTAAGAAAACTCTCCTGGACACGTTTTAGAAATTGCACCCCATCTGAACCCATCACGCTATGATTTTCTCCAGTCTATATTGGAAAAGTTAAAATTCCCTACTACAACAACCTTATTTGACCTGCAGCTGTCTGCAATCTCCCGGCTGATTTGTTCTTCAAATTACCGTTGACTATTTGTGGGTTTGTAATACACCCCCAACAAGGTGATCATCCCTTTCTTGTTCCGCTGCTCCTCCCATATAGCCTCAGTAGACGGACCGTCCGTAATGTCACCTCTGAACTCAGCCATGACATCCTCCTTAACCAACAATGCAACTCCCCATCTTATTTTTCCCTCACCCCTGTCTCTCCTGAAGCTCCTGTACCCCGGAACATTGAGCTGCCAGACCCGCCCCTCCCTTAATCAGGTTACTGTCGGCTGTAATGTCCCAGTCGCTCGTACCTATCCATGCCGTAAGCTCATCTGCCTTACCCGTCAGGCCCTTGCATTGAAATACGTGCAGTAAAACCAACCTTCCTTCCTCGCTCTCAACCTTTCACCTGCCTATTCTGTCCACTAACCTTTCCCACACTACCCTCCATACCAACTGTTAGCCTCTCACGTGCCTCTGTCCTGCACGCGATCCCATCCCTTGCCAATCTAGTTTGAACCCACCCGTGTAGCATGAGCAAACCTTCCCGCCCAGGAATATATCCCAAGAATCCAAAAATCTGAATCCCTGCCCCCCTGCACCAACTGCTCAGCCACTCATTAGTTCCCCCTATCTTCCTGTTATTACCTTCACTGGCACGAGGTACTGGAAACAATCCTGAGATCACTGCCCTGCAGGTCCTACTTTTCAGTCTTCTACCCAATCCGTAAATTATTGTTGCAGAACCTCCTTCCACTTCCAACATATATCATGTGTGCCAAAACGAACAACAAATTCCGGCTGCGCCCCCTCACTCTTGAGGATGCCGTGCAGCCGCTCCGCGACGTCCTGAACCCTAGCACCAGGATGGCAACACAACATCCTGGAGTCTCGCCTGCTGCCACAGAATCTCCTATCCGCACATCTGACGATGGAGTCTCCCACCACTATGGTTCTGCCTGACGTCATTTTTCCCCGTTGAGCCTCGGCATCAGGGTTGGAATCACAGCCCCTGGCTACCACTCAATCGTGTCGTCCGCCCCCAAGAGGGTGTACCTGTTTTCAGTAGGTACAGCCATCGGGGTCTCCTGCACACCACGTTTACTCCTCTTTCTCAGAGGCACCCACCTCGCTCCTCCTGTATCCTTGGTGACAACCTCGATGTAGGTCTTGACCAGGAAACTCTCTTTTTCTGGATTGGCCTGAGGTCATTCAACCGCTGTTCCAGTCCCCCAACACGTTCATTCAGGAGTCCCCCCATGGCACAATTTCTGCAGGTGTAGTTTCCAGAAGCACCAGCATTATCCCCGACTTCCCACATCCTGCAGGAAATATACTGTCCCAACTTGCCCGCCATTTCTTCAGTGGACAAAAAAATCACAAATTTCGATTCCGGCAGAAGGCGCTGAAGTGCCGGTCAGTTCTGCTGTCTGGTCCCGGCGGCCGCTCGCAGCCACCCGAGCTGCTACCCTCCCCGGCTGCAATGCGGTGGCTCCGCTCTCGGAGCGCCACGGCAGCGGTGAGTGAGTGGGTTACTGGCATGACCCCCGACCTCCTCCTTCTCAATGCTCCTGCCCTCCCCGCAACTTTACCCCTGGCCAGACTCTCCACATGCTGTGAAAGGAGCTCCCCCCCAATTGGTCCCTTGAATTAATATTACAGCACGGAAACATATAACCATTACAGCACGGAAACAGGCCATCTCGGCCCTTCAATATTAGTAGAAACTTATTCATTCATTCATTCATTAGTCATTCAATAAGATCACAACTGATTCAACTTGTCCCGGTGTGCTCCCGTTTTTCCCACCATTTATCCACCTGCCGTCACCCTCCACCCCCACCCATTCAGTAATTCAGTATGAAGGACATTTGGAAGCCTTGGGCAAATTCAATTGTAACTTTCTTTATTTTTATTTTTTATTTTTACAAAGAGGAGAACAATCTGCGCATGTGCGGTTTAAGATTTTGTTTTAAAGCCGACTGACTGCCTACCCTGAGTAATTACTCACGGCACGTGCCTGTGTTCCTGCTTGTGTAATCATTGTTCCGAACAAAACAGTAATTAAGAGGAGGTAACTTCAGGATTCAGGTGAAACACACACATCGCGTGGACATCATTATACTCGTACCTCATCTTACTAGTCCACAATTTGACATGACTTGACTTTACTTCAATTTATATCTGTGTCCCTGGCCATTGACCCACCAGCTCATGGTAACAGTTTCTCCCGGTTACCCCTGTCCAAAATAGACACGCTCACGACACTCTCTATCAACTATTCCCTCAACATCGGTTGCTCCAAAGACAATAACCGCACCTTGCTGAAATAAAATCTGCAGTTGAGACGTTTCAGTCTAAAACTGTTGTAGCCCGCTCCCCGGTTCCTCTTTAGGACATTCATAACAGTACCTATCTTTCTCTGCAGGAAGGAAAATAGTCCAATTAAAGTTTAGTGTAAATCAGTCTTTATTCAAATTCACATGGAATATACTTCTTCCCACCCTGCTTCCTGTAAAGACTTCAGTTTGTTTTAATATATTTATAGATGGGGACAGAGTGGACCCACGTATAAAAATGCTCAACTGGGGAAAGGCTAACTTTGAGGGTATAAGAGAAGGTCTTGCTTGACTGGAGCAGGTTATTTGAGGGGAAATGAACATCTGCCAAGTGGGATGTTTTTTAAATTGTGCTGACAGAAGCTCAGCATATGTACGTCCCTTTTAGAGTGAAGGGCAAAGCTAGCAAGCTTGGCTGGCGAGGGAAATTGAGGCATTTGTCAAAAACAAGAAGGATGCATGTTATATGCAGCTGGGACAAAGTGCATCCCTGGAGGAAGTTTTGGGAACTAAGGAGTAAACCGAAAAACAACTCAGAAGGGCAAAAATGATAGCTCTGGCGGGCAGCATTAAGGCCAATCCCAAAAGATTTTATTAATACATAAGAGAGAAAATGGTAACTCGAGAGAGAGTGGGACCTCTCAAGAATCAAAGCGGTCACCTCTGTGTGAAGCCACGGGAGATGTGAAAGGTCCTCAATGAGTATATCTCCTCTGCATTTACCGAGGACAAAGACAGTAGGATGGAGGAACTTGGGGCACTCAATGAAAATGTCTTGAGAATACTCCGTGTTACCATTGAAGAAGTACTGATGGTACTATTGTGTAAATCCCCTGGGCCTGATCAGATATATCCGAAGATATTATGGTAAAACTAGAGACGAAATTGCCCAAGGTTGCAATTTACGAGTCGTCGTTAAACACATGAGAGGTGCTGGAAGACTGGAGGGTTGTAAATGTGTGCCTCTATTCAAGAAGGGCTGCAGGGAAAATGCTGGGAACTATAGGCCAGTGAGCTTAACATCCGTAGTTGGAAAGCTACCAGAGAGTATTTTGAGGGATAGGTTATATAGGCATTTGGATAGGCGAGGGCTGATTTGGGATAGTCGGCATGCTTTTGTACGTGTGAGGTAGTGTCTCACATATCTGATTAGGTTTTTGAAGAGGTGACCAAAAAGATCGATGAGACCTGAGCTGTCGATGTTATATACATGGATTTCAGTAAGGCATTCGACAAGGTTCCGCATCGTAGGCTGGTATGGAAGGTTATGTCGCACGGGATCCTAAGAGAAGATAACTGAATTGATACCAAATTGGCTTCACGGAAGGAAGCGTGATGGCGCAGGGTTGCTTCTTTGACTGCAGGCCTGTGACTAATGTTGTGTCTCAGGGTTAGGTGTTGGGCCCGTTACTGTTTCCCATCAGCATCAATGATTTATATGAGAATATACAGGGCAAGATTAGCAAGTTTGCTGATGATACCAATGTGAGTGGTTTTGAAGAAAGTGAAGAGGGTTGTGAAATATTGCAGCAGGATCTAATCGATTGGCCAGGTGGGCTGGGGAATGGT
Source organism: Malacoraja senta (assembly GCA_038087875.1). Lineage (NCBI taxonomy): Eukaryota > Metazoa > Chordata > Chondrichthyes > Rajiformes > Rajidae > Malacoraja > Malacoraja senta. Next base: position 883,456 of record JAXLNO010001545.1, read on the forward strand.
TGATGGAATTTAATACAGAAAAATGTGAGGTGTTGCATTTTGGGACGTCTGACAAGGGCAGGACCTGCATAGTGAATGGTGGGCCTTTATAGAGTGTTGTAGTGCAGAGTAATCTGGTAGTGGAGGTGCATGGTTCCTTGAGGGTCGAGTCACAGTTAGGTAAGGTGGTCAAATAGGCTTTTGGCACATTGGCCATCATCAGTCCGAGTGTTGAGTATACAATGCATTCAGAAAGTATTAAGACCCCTTCACTTTTTCCACATTTGTTACATTACAGCCTTAATCTAAAATGGATTAAATTCTTTTTTTTTTATCATCAATCTACACACAATACCTCATAATATAAAAGCTAAAACAGGTGTTTAGACATTTTTGCAAAGTAATTAAAAATAATTAATTGAAATCTCACATTTACATAAATATTCAGACCCTTTGCCCAGACACTCAAAATTGAGCTTCGGTCCATCCTGTATCCATTGATTATTCTTGAGATGTTTCTACAATATTATTGGAGTCCACAAGTGGTAAATTAAATTGATTGTACATGATTTGGAAACACACACACCAGTCTATATAATGTGCCGCAGTTGACAGTGCATGTCAGAGCAAAAACCAAGCCATGAAGACAAAGGAATTGTCCGTAGACCTCCGAGACAGGATTGCGTCCAGACACAGATCTGGGGAAGGGGATAAAACAATTTCAGCAGCATTGCAGGTCCCGAAGATCACGGTGGCCTCTATCATACTTAAATGGAAGTACTTTGAAACCACCAGGACTCTTCATAGCCTGGCCAAACTGAGCAATCGGGGGAGAAGTGCCTTGGTCAGGGAGGTGACCAAGAACCAGATGGTCACTCTGACAGAGCTCCAGAGTTCCTCTGTGGAGATGGGAGAAACTTCCAGAAGGACAACTATATCTGCAGCACTCCACCAAGCAGGCCTTTGTGTTAGAGTGGCCAGACGGAAGCCACTCCTCAGTAAAAGGCACATGACAGCCCGCTTGGAGTTTGCCGAAAGGCACCTAAACAAGATGCTCTGATCTGATGAAACCAAGATTGAACTCTTTGGCCTGAATGCCAAGTGTCACGTCTGGAGGAAACTAGGGACAGCTCATCACCTGGCAAATACCATACCTACGGTGAAGCATGTTAGTAGCAGCATCATGCTGTGGGGATGTATTTCAGCGGCAGGAACTGGGTGAATAGTCAGGATCTACGGAAAGATAAATGGAGCAAAGTACAGAGAGATCCTTGATGAAAACCTGCTCCAGAAAATTCAGGACCTCAGACTGGGGCAGAGATTCGCCTTCCAACAGGACAACGACCCTAAGCACACAGCCATGACATTGCATGAGTGGCTTTGTGACAAGACTGTGAATGTCCTTGAGTGGCCCAGCCAGAGCTCGGACTTGAACCCTATCAAATACCTCTGGAGGGACCTGAAAATAGCTGTGCATCGACGCTCCCAATCGAACCTTGCAGAGCTTGAGAGGATCTGCAGAGAAGAATGGGATAAATTACCCAAATACAGGCGTGCCAAGCTTGTAACATCATACCCAAGAAGACTTGAGGCTGTAATCGCTGCCAAACGTGTCTCAACAAAATACTGAGTAAATGGTCTGAATACTTATGTAAATGTGATATTTCAGTTATTTATTTTTTAATTACTTTGCAGAAATTTCTAAACACCTGTTTACACTTTTTTAATTATGGGGTATTGTGTACAGATTGATGATAATAAAAATGAATTTTATCCATTTTAGAATTAGGCTGTATCGTAACAAAAGGTGGAAAACGTGAAGTGGTCTGAATACTTTCTGAATGAATTGTAGAAGCTGGCAGGTCATAGTACAGTTGTATCAGACGTTGGTGAGACCTCATTTAGAGTGTTGTACTCAGTTCTGGGCACCATGTTATAGGAAAGATATTGTCGAGCTTGAAAGGGTTCAGAGAACATTTACAATGATGTTGCCGGGACTAGAGGGTCTGAGGTATTGGGAGAGGTTGGGTCGGCTGGGCCTCTATTCCTTGGAGAGCAGAAGGATGAGGGGTGAACATATAGAGGTGTATAAAATCATGAGATGAATAAATCCAGTAGATACACATTATCTCATGCTCAGAGTATGGGAATCGAGGAACAGAGGACATAGGTTCAGGGTGAAGGGGATAAGATTTAATAGAAATCTGAGGGGTATCTTTTTCACACAAAGGGTAGTGGGTGTATGGAACAAGCTGACAGAGGAGGTAGATGAGGTTGGCAATGTCCCAAAGTTTAAGAAACAATTAGACAGGTACATGGATAGGACTAGTTTGGAGGCATGTGGGCAAAACGCAGGCAGGTGGGACTAGTGCAGCTGGGACATGTTGGCCGGTGTGGGAAAGTTGGACCGAGGGGCCTGTTTCCACACTATATCACTATGACTATGACTATGTTCCCTGCGCCCAAGATGAGGTGGTCCATACCAATAAATCGGATGTGTCCACATTCTGTAGGGGATGAGGGTTCCCTTCTTCCATCATAGATCAGGCCCTCGCTTGCGTCTCCTCTACATTCCGCAACTCCACGCTTGCACCCTCCCCCAGTCGTAAAAGGGACAGGGTCCCCCTAGTCCTCACCATCCACCCCATCAGCTGTCGCACACAGCACATAATCCTCTGATATTTTCGCCACCTCCAATGGGATCCCACCATTAGCCACATCTTCCCATCTCCACCCCTTTCCTGTTTCTACTGAAACCATTCTCTCCGCAACTCCCTGGTCAAGTCGACCCTTCCCACACAAATCACCCCCTCCCTTGGTACTTTCCCCTTGAAACGCAACAGATGCAACATCTGTCCCTATACCTTCCCTCCTCGACACTGTCCAAGGACTCCGACAGATTTTTCAGGTGAGGCAGAGGTTCACTTGCACCTCCTCCAACCTCACCTACTCTATCCACTGTTCCAGGTGTGGACTGTATGATATAGGGATCATTTGGATAGCAGTAACAGGACCGGTCCGAGTCAGTATGGATTCTCGAAAGGGAAATTATGCTTGACTAATCTTCTGGAATTTTTTTAGGATGTAACTGGGAAAATGGACAAGGGAGAGCCAGTGGATGTAGTATACCTAGACTTTCAGAAAGCATTTGATAAGGTCCCACATAGGAGATTAGAGGGCAAAATTAGAGCACGTGGCATTGCGGGTAGGGTACTGACATGAATAGCAAATTGGTTGTAGACAGCAAACAAAAAGTATGGATTAACGGGTCCCTTTCAGAATGGCAGGAAGTGACCAGTAGGGTACCGCAAGGCTCAGTGCTGGGATCGCAGTGAGTCTCGACCCGAAATGTCGCCCATTCCTCCTCTCCAGAGATGCTGCCTGTCCCGCTGCGTTACTCCAGCATTCTGTGTCTATCTTCAGTCTTTATCAATAACTATAATGTAAAAAGAAGACAGCCATTGAATTAAACTTAATCACTGACATCGCACGGATCCAATGCAGGGAATGTGGGAAACACAACAATTTGCGTTGGATGACATTTCACCCAGCCAGCAAAATAGTTTGCCTGAAGTGAATCGATGAATCGTTCATGCGTTGATTCCATTTAAAACCGTTTTGAAAATGAAAGGTCCTGATTATCCTTCACTGGTTTGTGGATAGCTGAGAAGAATAAGCTCGGTTCAGTACGTGTTATTTCCACTGCTGATATTGTGGGTGGAACCTTCATTCGTTCTCGCCTCGCTTCCCATCCCCGCAGGGAGTTATAGAGTCATGGAGTCACATAATCATATGGCGTGGAAACAATCCCATCGGCCCAACTTACAAACACCGACAAACATGTCCCAAGTACACCAGTCCCAGCTGCCTGCGTTTGGGCATATCCCTCTAAACCGATCCAATCCATGTACATGTCTAAATGTTTTTGAAACTTTACAATAATACCTAACCATTCATACCTCCTCTGGCAGGTCGTTTCATTTACCAACCACCCTTTGTGTAAAAATGTAACCCCAGAGGTCCCTATTAAATCTTTCCCCCCTCACCCGAATCCTGTGTCTTCTTGTTCTCGGATAGGCTCGGCAACATCCTCCAAAATCACCTGTGCAGCCTTGCCAGCTTGACCACATCTTTCCTATAACACGTTGCCCCAAACTGAACAATATACTCTAAATATGGTCTCGCCAATGTCTTACAAACCTACAGGGTGTCACCCTAACTTCTGTAATTAACACTGACCGATTGTGACGAAAGCCTTTTGACACCCCTATCTACCTGTGAAGCCACTTTCAAGGGACTATGTCCTTGCACTCCTTGATGCATGTGCTCTACATCACCACCCTATCATTCATTGTGTCGGTCCGGCCCATGATGTAGTTCCCCAAAATGCAACACTTCACACGTCTCTGTCCTTTCTTGTGCCACACCCAGTTGGGTGCAAATTGCTCCCAATATCGCGCTCCCTTTTAACCTGTCCCCTCCTTCCATCTCCTTCTAGCCTTATCGTTTCACTCCTCCTCTCCTTTTCGTGCATTCATTTGACTAATTTTAATCTCCCACCTTTGTCAACCTACTGCGCAAATCAAAACACCCTCATCTGTCTCCATCTACCACTTACCAAGCTTTGCCGGCCTGACCACTTTCCCAGCTTTCTCCCTCCCACTACCACAACCCGTCTCAAGAAAGTTCCGGACCAGAAATACATCTCTTCTGCATATCATCCACAGATGGTGCCTGGTCCGCTGAGATACGCCAGCACTACATCTCTTGGATCGTTTGCCATCTGCTGTCTGTTTTCGGTAATGCTTCGGACTATAAAAATCACAGGATTACCCCTGGGGCAATTTTCCGTCACGTCTTTACACCGTCCTTATTCAACTAGAGTATACCCCTGCGTGCTAGCAATGGAGGAGAGAGGTCAGACTTGCCAGGCCCTAAGCTCACAAATTAAGGTGCTGAAAAGTATATTACATACGGTATTATTTCACAATATGTTACTTGCTTTCGCTAAACGACGAGCAGGATGCGGCAGTACACGGTTATATAATTAATCGCCACATACTTTTGACTTACCACGGCAGCTGGTCGAGGATGCCCATGGAAATTCCGAGTCGCACGATCATTGCCGTGTGCTGCAATGCGTTTCCGCGGTATATGTGAACCCGTCTAAAGTAGATGGATATTGTCAGCAACCTTTCTTTCCAAATTCTTCATGTCTTATAATCCGGGCTTCGCCATATATTGGTAGTTCATAGCACTTACAATTAGTCGTATAATTTCGTACTGCTTTCAATTTTGGGAAAGGCATATTTTTATAGTATTCGGACATTTAGCGTCAGTGCTTTTGAGTGAATTTGCAAAAAATATGTAAAGTGGCGGTTCACTCAGATGGTGCATGCGTTAAACTTTCGAATATCTCCAGTCTTTAGGTTGCCATGACAGTCTCTCAAAACCGTCTGCAGCACTGCTTATTGTGCTGCCTTTACATCTCTCAACCCACACCATGTTAGACTTTTATTAACGTTGCTATTAATTACGCCAGTGTGCTCTAAACAATGCGCTGTGTGACGTTAACGACCCTTCAATATGAATATTAATTCACACTCTAACTGGACAATGGACGCAATGTGAGAATGGTTTTACCAATTCACTTCGATTGTCTTCACGTGATTCTTCAGTTTTACTGATACTTTCTTTCCGTCCAGTTAACCTGTTGGCAATCATCATTCTATGCCGAGGAAATTGTGGCCTCTCATAGAAACATAGAAAATAGGTGCAGGAGGAGGCCATTCAGCCCTTCGAGCCACCACCGCCATTCATTGTGATCATGGCTGATCGTCCCCTATCAATAACCCGTGCCTGCCTTCTCCCCATATCCCTTGACTCCACTAGCCCCTAGTGCTTTATCTAACTCTCTCTTAAATCCAAATGCATCACTCGCTTTCTGGTGGCGATGGCCGCAGCGGATATAATGGTGGTGTTCATCGAAGTCCTGACGTTTCAAGTAATTGAAGCATATCGATACCACTGGCTTTTTCATCAACCTTTATACCACCTTGTCGTGCTTCTTGACAAAGCTCCGTTCTGCATTGTCCGCTATGTCTTGTGCTATGTGGCTTTAGATTGTTCCGTGTGGCTTATGGTGGCGTTCACTTTCGTTCAGTTTGTGGCAATATGCTGGACTACGTGTAAAACAAAATACTGCACTACAAAAAATGCAGGTTTGGTTATTAGCACAATCTGTGTCGTGTTCTGCTTAAAATGTTCCTTTTTATTTCCTATATACGAGATCCACATTTGTTCGAAACATGAATTGGCAATGTACTGGTAAACCCGCTCTTCACACATCGGCAGTATTTGTTATTTTTTACTGGATCGACCGTCTGTTAATCCCACTGTTCCCATTATTCCTCATTTTGACATTCAACACGCTGACGGTTAGACAGATACTGGTGGCGAGCAGAGCCCGCAAGGGGTTCAGTGGTCAGAGGAATGTCGGCAAACAGCAAGATCCGGAGATGGAGATTCGCAGGCAATCCATCCTTCTGCTCTTCACTCTGTCGGCGAGCTACATTCTCTGCTGGGCGACAATCACTCTGGTCTTCCTTCTTACTAGAAGCCTCCCCAAGGACATTCGAACTTTGATCCATCGTTATTACGCAAAGGAAGCGGGGACTGTATTACAGCTTTTAAATTGTTGCCCAAACACCTTTACTTATGGAGTGACTCAGAGTAAATTCAGGGAGCAAACAAAGATTGCCGCGATATGCCTCGTTACACTTCTTTGTACAATGATGAAACCATGTGTGCGGTCCAGGTGAAATGGGCCAATAACGCGTAACGTCTCTGAAGAAGCGGAGATGTTTTGCATATTTGCTGGATACGATGAAACTCCACCTTCTGTATAATTACCTGACATTAAACATCCCAGACTTCACATTCCTCGTCATGCCCTGTCCTTTATTACCATACGTAGAAATAGAAGATATATTCCAGTTGGCTATGAATCTCAAGTAAATATAGTTTATCATCAGTGACTTATTATCAGGTAACGTTATTTGTTCTGTGCATGGTTATGAATATCGACACACTCACAATTTGATTTGAACGTATCTGAAGCCTGTGAAATACTTATAACTGTTATCGATGTTTTCAACCATGGTTTTATTATTCAGTAATGTAGCTCGTGAACTGCTGGGTATAAAATATAGATATCAATAATAACAATTTAACCGCCCTCACATTCTTCTCCGTGATTTCTAAAACTTGCCTTGACTTCCTGTCCAATGGAAAGTTAAAGCTCCGTCATTTGGATGATTTCACAATGTAACCGTTCGCACTCAACTCCGCATTGGCCCTGCAGATATACCTATAAATTGTGCTTCTTAAAATCGTTGTAGTTTATGTGAACTGTATTTTTTTGGCATTGGCTATCCAAAGCATTCATTTTTTATTCGTATTGCCCCTGAACAGCAGAGGCCCTCGAATCTCTCCACATTGATGGGCATTTGTTACATAAATTCAATGCCGGTTAAGGACTTTAAATACAAATCAGGAATATGTAGTTCATTCAATGTAAATTCCAATCTGCACCGGGGTGATTACAGCTCTCGGCCGCGTATCAATGGTGCTGACTCTCGCTGTTCAAGGCAGCGGAAGAGTCCGGCAAGGAATAATTACATGTATTGCCATTAGAAATCAGAACGTCTAGGAGACATTTGTTAAACATGTATGATTGGCAAAATCTGAGGGGTATATGTTGATTTATTTTAGTATTTTAATTAATTGAATCGAGACCGTTTCCCGACCACAGCGATGCGATGAATCTCAGCATATTTATGAACAGCACGACGTGGATTTCCAATCTTGTGCATTCCTCACATCAGTGAAGAAATCTAATGGAAGCCTTCATAACAAGAGGATTTCAGTATAGGATTAAAGAGGTTCTTCTGCAGTTGTATAGGGCTCTGTTGAGACTACATGTGGAGTATTGTGTACAGTTTTGGTCTCCTAATTTGAGGAAGAACATCCTTGTGATTGAGGCAGTGCAGCGTAGGTTCACGAGATTGATCTCTTGGATGGCGGGACTGTTATATGAGGAAAATTTTAAAAGACTAGGCTTGTATTCACTGGAGTTTAGAAGGATGAGGGGGGATCTTATAGAAACATATAAAATTATAAAAGGACTGGACAAGCTAGATGCAGGAATAATGTTCCCAATGTTGGGTGAGTCCAGAACCAGGGGCCACAGTCTTAAAATAAAGGGGAGGTCATTTAAGACTGAGGTGAGAAAAAACGTTTTCACCCAGAGAGTTGTGAATTTATGTAATTCCCTGCCACAGAGGGCAGTGGAGGCCAAATCACTGGATGGATTTAAGAGAGAGTTAGATAGAGCTCTAGGGGCTAGTGGAGTCAAGGGGTATGGGGAGAAGGCAGGCACGGGTTATTGATAGGGGACGATCAGCCATGATCACAATGAATGGTGGTGCTGGCTCGAAGGGCCGAATGGCCTTCTCCTGCACGTATTTTCTATGTAATCACAGTTATAATTCAAACCAAAGCCGTTTTTGCATATATTGAATATGTTTGGAAAACATATTTTCAATATGTATGCCATTTCTTATAAATATTATAAACGTTTCATCATCGTTCGTAGGATCAACGAACTCATCAGGAAGGTTGGGTCACGTCCTGGGGGCGGAGTTGGATTCACGGGAGGTGGTCTTGGAGGGGAGGATGCTCCGTAAACTGCGAGCATCCTGGACAATACAGCTCAACCCCCTCCACGACACACCAGTCAACCTGAGGAGTACCTTCAGCAACAGTCTGGTTACACCAAGATGCAGAACAGAAAACCATAGCAGCCATTTCTTCCCTATAGCTCCCAAATTCTACAACTCCTCCCTCTTCTGTCGTGGGGTAGACTGAAACTGACTCCCCTCCCTGGCACCGCAATCTTTGCACATCTCCCAAGCCTTTCCATTCGTCACTTTAATGTCATGTTTCCTGTGTTTTATGACTGTTGGCAGATTAAATTCCCTGCTGGGATGAATAAAATTGTATCATATCGTATCGTACCATTTGGTTTAATACAACATAAAAACATATATAATTATACTTTATTATGTTTATATAATGAAATATTTTATGATGCTATATAATGATTGTAAAGGATTGATAACGAGGCATCGTTACTTTACTATCTTTATTCATACTGGATCATTATACATTGCACTAGCTGTACGTGGTCTGTCACAGGAACTAGAGAGCGATCTGTGGGTGGGGAGGTTGTAGTTATACTTGTGATATGGGGAGTGGTTAGTGGGTATGATGTCACTATGTTAAAGGCACATGCATATCTCATCTACATCCTTCCTCTCCGAAACGACAGGCAAATACAAAGGTGACATGGCGACCACGGCTCATGCGCTAGGACAGATAGGCAACATCGCCATAGCGGTCAGGCGGTTTGACAAGACGTCCCGCCCGGGTTCGCGTCTCGCCATCCACCCTTCCTGCAGGAGGAAGAGGCACCAGCGGGGACAGACGAACCTGAAAGGGAGAAACGGGAGGAAACGGAAGAGACCGCGGCACCGAAACCGGAGGGGATGCGGGGCCGGGACCGGGAAGAGCGCGGGTGGGCGAGCGAGGACTAGTCGGAATGTGATGGAGCGGAGGGGGCAAAGGAGGAGCAGAGCGAGGCATGTCAGGAATCACGGGCAGGGCAACGGCCGGACGCGAAACAGGCAGCGGGGAGCAAAGGGATCGGCGGCAGGAGGACGCGGCTCGTGGACGAGCCGAAGGTGCTGGCGGGACCGTCGGTAAATGGTCCCAGCGTAGTCGACGAAATAGGACCTGGGCGACCCCGCAGAGCCGACGACAGTAGCGAGCTTGGAGTGACCGGGAGTGGTCTGCATACGGACTACTTGACCGGGGAAGAGGGGCGGCAGCGGGTGGCAGGACCTGTCATGGGAACGCTTTTGGACGTCGTGCCTGAAGGCAATTCGTTTCTGAACCGCCGCAGGTGGGAGGACCGAGGGTATGAGGGAGCGCTGGGCCACCGGGAGTGGGAGCCTGGTAGCGCGAGACAGGAGCCGCTGAGCAGGTGAACCCATGGCAGGGTCGCGGGAAATGTTCCGAAGGCTGAGGAGGGCCAGGTGGAAGTCGGAGTTAATGCCACCACACTGTTCCAACAAGTGCTTAGCACTGCGGACCGCGCGCTCGGCCAAACCGTTGCTTTGCGGGTACTCCGGGCTGCTTGTGAAATGGCGAAAGTTCCATCTGGAAGCGAACGCTTTAAACTCGGAGCTCGTGAACTGGCTGCCATTGTCCGACTGCAAGCTTGCCGGGGGGCCAAAAGTGCTAAAGTGAGGGTACAACCTGTCGATGACGGCCGAAGAGGTCACGGAAGGCAGCCGGTCAACCACAAACCAGCTGGAGTAGGAGTCAACGAGTACCAGGAAATGTTTGCCCCGCCACTCGAAAATGTCTGTGGCGAGCGCCATCCAGGGCAGTCCGGGCGCGGGCTGCTGTAGAAGCGGCTGACGCTGCTGATGGGGGGCGCGGCTGTTGCAGGTGGAACACGATGAGACCCTCTCCCGGATGTACTTTGCCATATCCGGCCAATAGAACTGGCTCTTGGCGAGAGACAAAGTGGCTTCGGCCCCAGTGTGACCGCGGTGTGCGACTTGAAAATATCGGTCGTGCAGCGCCGCGGGCACGACCACTTTGTGACCCTTCACCACCACGCCGTCGTGCAATACGAGCTCGTCCCGAATCAGGAAGTAGGGCACGGCTCCAGCCGGCAGTGCCGAGCGACGGTCAGGCCAGCCCTGCCGGATGACGGCAGACAGCTGTTGCAGGGCAGGGTCGTTGGTAGTGTGTTCAACCAGGGATTTCATCTGTGGCGAGGGGACGAAGTTCAATCGTAGTACTAGTAACTCAGACATTTCGTATTGGTGGCGAGCAGTGGACGTCAGCGGGGCGCGAGACAACGTGTCGGCTACGAACATGTCCTTCCCCTTACGATAAACCACCGTGAACGTGAAACGCTGGAGCTGCAGCAGCATGCGCTGCAGACGTGATGAGGCCACATGGATCGGTTTGTTGAGGATGGTAACAAGTGGTTGATGGTCAGTTTCAACGGTGAAAGTGTTGCCCACGATGTAGTCCCGGAATTTGGAGCAGGCAAACACCACGGCCAGTAGCTCCTTCTCAATCTGCGCGTAGTGCTGTTCGGTGGCGGTCATGGTGCGGGACGCGAAGGAGACAGGCAGCTGCAGGCCGTCATGGACCTGGAGGCAGGCGGCACCGAGTCCGAATTGAGAGGCGTCGCAGGTGAGGACAATGGGACGCTGCAGGTCAAAGAACTTGAGCGTGGGTGTGCTGATCAGTTTAGACTTAAGAATGTCAAATGCCTTCTGATGATTGGGTAACCAAAGCCAGGAAGTGTCCTTTTTGATCAGATCCCTCAGGGGAGCGCTGAGCTCGCTGAGGTCGGGGATGAACTTCCCCAGGTAGTTTACCAAGCCGAGGAAGCGTTGCAGGCCTGCCACGTTAGTAGGAGGAGGCATCCCTGAGATGGCAGCCGTTTTCTGCGGGTCTGGCTTTAGCCCCTCAGCGGTGAATACATGTCCAACATAGGTGACCTCCGAGACGCGGAATCGGCACTTCTTGGGGTTCAGTTTCAAGTTGATTTGCCTGGCCCGGTCCAGGATCAGGCGGAGGTTGACATCGTGTTCGGCAACATCCTTACCGTAAACGAGGATGTCGTCAACAATTATGGCGCAAGGCAGAGCTGAAAACAACTGTTCCATGGTTCGCTGGAATACCTCGCTGGCAGAGTTGATTCCGAAGGGCATTCGGAGGAACCGAAACCTTCCGTAGGGGGTGGCGAAGGTTGTCAAAATGGACGACCGCTCGTCCAGTGGTATCTGCCAGAATGAGCTTTTGGCATCGAGGACCGAAAAAACCGTTGCTGGACCAACCTGTGCAGCGACGTCTTCCACCGTTCTCATAGGGTAGTGAGGGCGCCGAATGGCCAGGTTGAGGTCTCTGGGGTTGATGCAGATGCGTATCTCACTCATGTCCTTTTTAGCAGCAACAACCATGGAAGAGACCCAGCTGGTGGGCTCGACGACCGCCTTTAGGACGCCCATTTGTACCATACTGTGTAGGGTCGCCTCCACTTTGTCCCTCATGGCGAAGGAAATACGGTGAGGAGCATGGACCACAGGAACGATCTTATGGTCCACTTCAATCTTGTAGCTGCAGGGTAGTTTGCCTAGCTTATCATCAAAGCGGTCGGGATAATCGGCCAGCGGGTCCATAAGAGCCTGCACGTGGTGGATGTCCCGGTGGAAGGACACCAGTCCCATTTCCTGGCATGCCTGGATCCCCAGCAGGGGAACGCATCTTCGATTGAGGAGAAAGAAGGTGAGGGGCCGAGTGGCCTTCAGTATCTTACAGTGTAGTGTGGCCTTGCCCACAGGAGTAAGGATCTCCCCACCGTAGGCATGCAGGTTTGAGCTCTGAGAAAATATCTGCTCATTAGTTCTTATCTGGTTGAAAAGGGATGTTGACATAACATTGGTAACCGCCCCAGTGTCGATTTTGGCCGTGAAGGTCGAGTTGTTCACAGTGACTTGCACAGAAGGATCCGTTATCATAGCAGGTGCGTCCACCACGGTAAACAAGCTAGTCTCCCCCTGAGAGGAGTTAGATGTAGGAACAGAATGTTCATCGGAATAGTGCTGGGAGCTGAGCTCATTATCCGACTGTAGAAGGTTGTTTAAATTTTGCCTTCGAGCAGGCTTCCCACGGGAACGACAAGCTGCAGCAAAATGGTTCAACTTATTGCAGGAGTTGCAATTCTTCCCGAGAGCAGGGCATACATTGAACTGATGAGTTGTGAAGTTGCAATTAGGGCACCTTTGCTGGGTGCCTCCCCTTGTAGCAGCACCGAACCCCGGGGCGCGTCCCCCTCGAGCAGTGAGCGACACCGGGGGTCGCGACTGGGGTGCGTTCATGAGATAGCTAGGAGTGCTGGCAAAGTTGATCGCCTGTTCAGCCGGCGGCGCCGCCGCGGAAACAGCGTCAGCTAAGCGAGTAGCGTGCATGGCATCGGCCAAGGTCAAATCCGGCTTGCGAAGTAGTTCGGACCTGAGCTTCTCATCACGGAGACCATAAACCAGTAGGTCCCTGATGACATTATCGGGGGTCCACGTCTCGAGGCGGCAGCACCTGCCCAGGTCCCGCAGCGCAATGACATAGTTCTCAGCAGATTCCCCAGGGAGCTGACGCCGCGCGAACAGTTTAAAACGTTCTAAAATGCAATTAGTCGGAATGTCACAAATAGCGTCAAACTTAGCCAACAGACATACCGGGTCCCGAGCAGTTTCTCCCGCAGCGTAGACGAAGAAGTCAGAGCGAGTCAAGGCGTCGGGACCAGCCAAGTTGAGAAGCAGAGAGGCTTTGAGAGCGGGGGTGGCGCCAGGATGGGCAATCGTGAAATAGTGTTCAAAGTCACGTTTGAATGTGTCCCATCGGAGGGCGATGTCGAAATCAAAAACGAGCGCATCGGGCTTACGGGCAGAAGAGGCCATAACAAGAAACAGTTGGGGGGGGAAACAAAAAACTGGGTCAAAATTAAATGATAAACCGATAAACAGGAGACGCAAGGTAAGTTATTTGACACCATGTAAAGGATTGATAACGAGGCATCGTTACTTTACTATCTTTATTCATACTGGATCATTATACATTGCACTAGCTGTACGTGGTCTGTCACAGGAACTAGAGAGCGATCTGTGGGTGGGGAGGTTGTAGTTATACTTGTGATATGGGGAGTGGTTAGTGGGTATGAGGTCACTATGTTAAAGGCACATGCATATCTCATCTACAACGATAATGTCATTTATAATTTCATATACATACCTGAGATTATCCTCGTCAGGCATAATTTGTCCCTCGAGAATGGGAGAATACATTCTCATCTCCACCCCCCCCCCCCCCCCCCCCACCCCCGAGCAGTGTGTTTCTTTTGAGCTCAGATTGCGTTTTGGAAGATTCTGGTGACTGTTCGTGATGAACGGTCGATTGAAGAGATGAGGGGCATGTGGGTTGTCTTGGACATAGGTCGGGGGGGTTCGACCAAAAGGTATAGGATGGAGCGATGTAGTGGAAATTAATTCAGCCAGACAGGACCAGGCAGAAACAATGGGTCTGTCTTTGATAATTGCTCGTTTCTGAGCTTCCCCCCAGTTTAGTTTCAGCAAAACACTGAATCAAGCACTTGAAATAACCAAATATTATTTTAACAAAAGCGCGTCATTGATCAAACGCTGAACCTATCCCCCACCGCGGGTTCGATCCCTGTGTCTATCTGTTCAAGCCCTCTAGGCCTCGCGCAGACAGAGACACTCCAGAAGTTCTCCAGATGATCGACCTTGAGCCTCGTGATCACGGCCTTTTATATGCCCCGCAAACCTGAGGGCCGAACCACACAGGGGGTGGTCTTCCAATTACCCAATTACAGATATCGATTAACCCCATATATAACAGACATTCCCCTAACCCAATGATACAACAGTTCAAAGCATTGTATAGAAACATAGAAAATAGGTGCAGGAGTAGGCCATTCGGCCCTTCGAGCCTGCCCCCCATTCAATATGATCATGGCTGATCATCCAACTCAGTATCCTGTACCTGCCTTCTCTCCATACCCCCTGATCCCTTTAGCCACAAGGGCCACATCTTAAATATAGCCAATGAACTGGCCTCAACTACCTTCTGTGGCAGAGAATTCCACAGATTCACCACTCTCTGTATGAAAAATGATTTTCTCATCTCGGTCCTAAAAGACTTCCCCCTTATCCTTAAACTGTGACCCCTTGTTCTGGATTTCCCCAACATCGGGAACAATCTTCCTGCATCTAGCCTGTCCAACCCCTTAAGAATCTTGTAAGTTTCTGTGATCCCCCCTCAATCTTCTAAATTCTAACGCGTACAAGCCGAGTCTATCCAGTCTTTCTTCATATGAAAGTCCTGCCATCCCAGGAATCAGTCTGGTGAACCTACTCTGTACTCCCTCTATGGCAAGTATGTCTTTCCTCAGATTTGGTGACCAAAACTGTACGCAATATTCCAGGTGTGGCCTCACCAAGACCCTGTACAACTGCAGTAGAACCTCCCTGCTCTTATACTCAAATCCTTTTGCTATGAATGCTAACATACCAGTCGCTTTCTTCACTGCTTGCTGCACCTGAATGCTTACTTTCAATGACTGGTGTACCATGACACCCAGATCTCGTTGCATCTCCCCTTTTCCTAAACGGCCACCATTCAGATAATAGTCTACTTTCCTGTTTTTGCCACCAAAGTGGATAACCTCACATTTATCCACATTATACTGCATCTGCCATGCATTTGCCCACTCACCCAACCTATCCAAGTCACCTTGCAGCCTCCTAGCATCCTCCTCACAGCTAACACTGCCCCCCAGCTTCGTGTCATCCGCAAACTTGGAGATGTTGCATTCAATTCCCTCATCCAGTTCATTAATATATATTGTAAATAGCTGGGGTCCCAGCACTGAGCCTTGCGGTACCCCACTAGTCACTCTGCCATTCTGAAAAGGACCCATTTACTCCTACTCTTTGCTTCCTGTCTGCCAGCCAGTTCCCTATCCACATCAATACTGAACCCCCAATACCGTGTGCTTTAAGTTTGCATACTAATATCTTATGTTGGACCTTGTCGAAAGCCTTCTGAAAGTCCAGATATAACACATCCACTGGTTCTCCCTTATCCACCCTACTAGTTACATCCTCGAAAAATTCTATAAGATTCGTCAGACATGATTTACCTTTCATAAATCCATGCTGACTTTGTCCAATGATTTCACCACTTTCCAAATGTGCTGCTATCCCATCTTTAATAACTGACTAGCAGTTTCCCCACTACCGATGTTAGACTAACTGGTCTGTAATACCCCGTTTTCTCTCTCCCTCCCTTTTTAAAAAGTGGGGTTACATTAGCTACCCTCCAATCCTCAGGAACTACTCCAGAATCTAAAGAGTTCTGGAAAATTATCACTATTGCATCCACTATTTCTGGGGCTACTTCCTTAAGTACTCTGGGATGCAGCCTGACTGGCCCTGGGGATTTATCGGCCTTTAATCCATTCAATTTACCTAACACCACTTCCCGGCTAACCGGGATTTCACTCAGTTCCTCCATCTCATTTGACCCCCGGTCCTCTGCTATTTCCGGCAGATTATTTATGTCTTCCTTATTGAAGACAGAACCAAAGTAGTTCTTCAATTGGTCTGCCATATCCTTGTTCCCCATGATCAATTCACCAGTGTCTGACTGCAAGGGACCTACATTTGTTTTAACTAATCTTTTTCTCTTCATATATCTATAAAAACTTTTGCAGCATAATTGTATGAGGGTATTCACCCTTAATTGTATTCACAACGGACTTCGAGATGAAGTCAACTATTGAAACATTTACCCTGATTAACAGAACTCTCAGACAAGGCTTAACACCCCATTCAGTAAACATCCAGCAGTCAGATTCTGCAAGATTATTTACAAGCTATTTACAAAATGTATATCTAGTTTGCAACCACCCAATCCATTCTATGCATTTGGTATCAGATCGACAAGGCTTGCATGGTTTCCTGCTCTTTGCATATGAATTGTATCGAAGTTCCAGACTCTCTGGCACCTCTCACAGCTTGTCCCAGCTCTGCAGAGAGCAATGCCAATTTGATCATATCTCCCAGCAAGCCTTAAAACTTAAATCCATTTTGAAGTCCTGACTGGTCCAATTTAGCCAGGATTAACATTCCTTCCTTTTATCATTATGATAATCCATCATAAGTGATAAGTAAAGTGGCTTAGTCATCAGCTAACCAGACATACCTATGTGTGCTTTACATGTCCCTTCCATCAGCAACACAAGATGATGTTGTTTCGTCTCAGAATCTTGTTAACCGTCCTGAGTTTGCATGGGCATCACTTCACAAGTCCTGTCTGAGGAATCTTCACCTCCCGAGTTTTTGTGGCCGTATACTCCCTGTTCCTGCCCAGTCTTCCATCACCTTCCAGTTGAACCTAGATCCTAGAAAAACCCTAAGAAACTTGGAACAAAGCAAGTTACCATAATCCCACACACTTGCTATTCCCATTCCATTGAAACCTAATTAACCCTATTCTGTTGTCTATTGAACCTATTCTATACCTTTTTTATTCCCTAACCTACTCTCTATTACTCTAGGATTGACTTGGAATCGCCTTCTCCATCACACAATATATATACCTGATGACAGAAAATCATTTAAATTTCAGCTGGGTTCAGTCCAGATTCCCCTAAAGGCACGACTTTAATTTGAAGCAAACCATAACAAATATTCCTATTCAACCAAATTCACTCTCAGCCTTCAATTTACTACTTTGAACTTCAATGTCCATTTCTTCTTCTTCTTCATTCCAGGGCATTGTAGCCGATATTATAATTCCTTTCCAATTCCTGTGGAATTACCAGCTGTTCAAATTTAAGCAATCAATTTCTATACCACTAATTTCATACAGAGTCCAATCAAAAATGCCAAATCCAGGAACAATTGTTTTCCACCTCAATAATATAAGCCTCATTACCATCAATGGATAAACAATTCAAATCTATCGGGCAAATACACATCGGCTCTGCTACTCCAATGCAATCCAAGTTTCCTCCCTGCAATTAACCAAGTCTGTTCTCTACTCTCCCTGATCTTATATGCTCTTACTATGATAATGCTAACTCTCCACTCTAATGGTTCTTTATTATCTCCACTCCTACTATGTCAGCTCTTACTATTATTCTAACGTACTAGGCTGGATTTGTTCTTTGTCTAGGGGTTTTCGCTTTTATTCTATTGGCTCCTTTGTCTTTTATTTGATTCCTTTTCTTGACCTCGTTGCCTTTTTACTCTATTGGGTTCGTTGTCTAGGGGTTATTTTTCTTATAATTCCCAATGCCAGATTCCCCAAGTCCATTCCAAATCTAAGGTTTCTTAAAGTCTCCCCAATTCACCACCATTCAATTTCAAGGTCGAATTCAAATTATATAAATTTAGTTCTAAATCCCATAATTTAAATGCAATTCAAGTGTTCTGCCCCAAACCACAGAGAAATAATTTCTTCAAAAACAATTTTTCAGAGTAAGGTCTGTCCCAAAGGTCATTGCAAGGCATTGATGTTATTCCCATTTGAAATTATTTGAGATGTCTCTCATCTTCCTTTCTTATGTCCATCCTTTTATCGTTCTAGTAGCCAGGTGTTATAAGGTGTGGCTAGGGTAGGTTTTTTTCCTTCTCCTTTTAACAATGTTGCTAGGGAGTTCTTAATTGTTTCTAAGGGGCAGGACAGTGTCAATGCTTCAGGCTGGTCACCCATTCCCTGGGGAGCTACATTACCTTCCGTTGTTTTCCTCCTGCTGTCAGAGGTCTGTGTGTTCGTTTTACCTCACTCCCCAGGCAGTCTCTTGCTGACCCACTGTCCTGCAGGCACAAAACTCCGCAATGCATTAGTACAATATCTTCATTTCCCCACTCCCATTCTTCCTGCGCAGTACGTTTATTGTTTCTGTCCCTAGTGCCTCTTTCATTCTTCAGTTGGTATCTTTCTCACCCAGCTACTATGTTACTTTCCATCTTCACATCTTCCTTGCGAGTTTTCTGAGAGTCGGTTGAAGTGTCTTTCCCAGTCATGAAGGGGAAATGTCACAATACTTCACTTAAGGCAGAGGACGCCTTTTAAATTTTTAGATGGTATGGTCACTCACTGGCAGGTCAGAACTACTGAAATGGGTTAGGCTGTTGGTCTGTCCCTTCCCCTTGTTCTCCCTGATTCCCTGCCATTGTCCCAGTCCTCTGCCTTCAGGGTCACCGGGACCTTGATTCCTTAGACACCGTATAGCCGCCTGTGTCCGCTTCCTTCTCTGTGATATGCCCTCATGGGACAAGACCTACTTTAGTGCCCAAGCCCTCCGCAGTTGAAACATTGATCAGGCCGAACTGTCCCACAGCCTCTCCAACCAAAGCTGGGAAGGATGGTTCCATAAATGGGAGGTCTCTCCATGCCTTAAGGTATTCTTCTTCTTTGTCCACACTTGTTCTAATCTCTTTTATCCATACCTCCAACCTTCTTGCTACTGCTGGACCCGGCTGCCTTGGCACTGGATTGTCTGTGGCATGGGGCTCACTCACACCTGAAGCAGGCATTCCCTACGCAAATCCTGTCTCTCGGGGGTTTCTTTCTAAACTCTCCCCCGTGGTGATCCGTTCTGCTGCCATGATACTACTTATTTCTGGATCAGAACATTCATATTCCCCCTTTATCACGTCCTCCAGAAGGCCGCCCGTGTTGCTCTTATATCTCAAGAAAGCATCCTTTAATTTATCACTGCTAGAATTTTTATTTGGCTTTGGTACCTATGTTGACGATTTTTTCCTCCTAGCTCCGAGGTTGGACAAGCTAGATGCAGGAAGATTGTTCCCGATGTTGGGGAAGTCCAGGACAAGGGGTCACAGTTTAAGGATAATGGGGAAATCTTTTAGGACCGAGATGAGAAAAACATTTTTTCACACAGTGAGTGGTGAATCACTGGAATTCTCTGCCACAGAAGGTAGTTGAGGCCAGTTCATTGGCTATATTTAAAAGGGAGTTAGATGTGGCCCTTGTGGCTAAAGGGATCAGGGGGTATGGAGAGAAGGCAGGTACAGGATACTGAGTTGGATGATCAGCCATGATCATATTGAATGGCGGTGCAGGCTCGAAGGGCCGAATGGCCTACTCCTGCACCTATTTTCTATGTTTCTATGTTTCAATGTGTGAACTGTCTAGAACTACCAAAATTTAAGTGCGTACCATATTAGTACGCGGACTCCCGAATAAGCTGAAACACGAATTGCCCAATTTGAATCCCTTGAACAAACTAGAGTATTCCGTCCAATCTATACCTAGTCTATTCAAGCCCGGTACAGTCTCGAAGCTCTTCGTCCATCGAACAGGACTCAGATACTGGCACACGGACACACACCTCTGTGCTAATGTACCGAGGATCCAGCGCCTCGCCGTTTCGCGCTGTGACTTATCGATGCCGTCTTCAAAAGCGCAGTTTTCCAATTCACGCTCCCGGCAACGATAGAACCTGCCTTTAATATCCCACCTAATTCTGATACCAGGTTTACCCTTGGGCCACCCCCACCCGATGAAGCGCGCTAGGCTCTCGTTAAAGATAGCTACAGTCTGCCCAACTACGACCTGTTCCTGCCTGCCGCCCTCTAGGCCTCGCGCAGACAGAGACATTCCAAAAGTCCTTACATGGCAGCGTCAAAGAAATCTCTGAAGGCGCAGTTCTTTCATAGGGTCGATGCATTACACGGCCGAATATCCCTCCCGTCATTCGGTTGGTGAGAATTAGGCCGTGGGCCGAGGTGCCAAAAGGGCTCTAGATTTTAACTTCCTTGACCCATGTCTGGTATCTACTTGAAATTTGGCACAGATTTAGATAAAACATCATTGATAAGGAATTCATAACTCGTCAGTGCAAAAAGTTGCACACTAATTAATTAAGCTAATTAGAAGAAGTAACAGTGCCCTCTTGTGCTCAATAATATATAGCTGAAGATAGACAAAAATGCTGGAGAAACGCAGCGGATGAGGGAGCATCTATGGAGCGAAGGAAATGGGCAACGCTTCGGGCCAATACCATTCTTCAGACTGATGTGAGGGTAGGGGAGCGGGAAGAAGAAAGGAAGAGGAGGAGCCAGAGGGCTAGAGGGAGAGCTGAGAAGGGGAGGAGACAGTAAGGACTACCTGAGATTAGAGAAGTCAATGTGCATACCGCTGGGGTACAAACTGCCCAAACGAAATATGAGATGCTGCTCCTCCAATTTCCGGTGGTCCTCGCTCTGACAATGGAGGTGGCCCAGGACAGAAACGTCGGATTCGGAATGGGAGGGGGAGTTGATGTGCTGAGCCACCGGGAGATCGGGTTGGTTATTGCGAACCGAGCGGAGGTGTTCGGCGAAGCGATCGCCAAGTCTACACTTGGTCTCACTGATGTAGATCAGTTGACATCTAGAGCAGCGGATGCAATAGATTAAGTAGGAGGAGGTGCAGGTGAACCTCTGTCGCACCTGGAAAGACTGCTTGCGTCCTTGAATGGAGTCAAGGGGGGAGGTAAAGAGACAAGTTTAGCATTTCTTGGGGTTGCAAGGGCATTTCCGGAGAGGGAGTAGTTTGGGTGGGAAGGGACGAATGGACCAGGGAGTTACAGAGGGAGCGGTCTCTGTGGAAAGCGGACAGGGGAGGAGATGGGAGGATGTGGCAAGTGGTGGGGTCACGTTGGAGGTGGCGAAAATGACGGAGGATTATTTGTTGTACGTGACGGCTGGTAGGATGGAAGGTGAGGACTAGGGGGACTCGGCCCTCTGTCATTTTCGGTCCGAAACGTTGCCTATTTCCTTCGCTTCATAGATGTTGCCCCACCCGCTGAGTTTCTCCAGCATTTTTGTCCACCTTCCATTTTCCAACATCTGCAGTTCTTTCTTAAATATATAGCTGAATATGGGAACATTGAATACGGGACAGCCGAAGAGGTCCCCGGTTTCACCGGCTCCTTAACCCGCCTAATTAATGGGTGAGGTCAGATCCTGTGCGTTCCCCAGTTTACTGAACCCCACTGACAGCCAGTGTGCAGAGTGGGGGTCAAGGCCATATTGGGACTGGGGCAGTGCCAGGCTGGGGGGAGGCTAAAGCATCTTCCACTGAGAGGAAAATGCCTAACCCTAACCCTAATAACTCGCCCCCTTCCAGAGCTGCCGACGGCTGTAGCTGGAGCCGCTTTGGGATCGGCTGCAGGCTCCGTACGTGTGGTCGCTCAGCGCGTCCACGTCGGCCAGCATGCCCTTCTGGATCATCAGCAGCTGCCCACCCGACGCCATGAATACACCGAATGTCAATGTGGTGGGAAGCAGCACTGCCCTGCACGCTGCCCGGGCCTCCTTCAGCATCCTCATAGCGTGGCTCCGTCAGTCCGCCCCCTCGCTCGCTGCAACACCGGCCGGCCGACAGCTCGACCGACCACTCAAAGCACCCAGCGGCCGGCCGACAGCCCGACCGACCAGTCACAGAACCCTCCGGCCGGCCGACAGACCGACCGACTGATGCTTCCCACCTGCTGCTCAGTTCGGCCCAGGGCCGCCTCCAGCACCCCCATAGCGACGGCTCCATCACGGATGTACTCAGAAAAAAACGCCTGCAGGCTGGATGCTTTCATGTTACGGGCAGGATCTGGCCCGTGGGCAGTAGGTTGCCGACCCCTGCCCAAACCCTAATCGTAACAGGGCATTCGCTTAACATTTTTTCCCTGTTGCCAACCGGGCAACCTTGGCAGCTTTTTAGGTTGCCAAATGACAGTTTAGGTGGTCATTTAACATGGCTTGAATGACGCCTGCGATAATGTCTTCGGACGAAGTGCGTAGTTACCAGTCGCAATTATGCTCAATGAAGCATTCACATATTATTTCTGCTTCCACTAAACATATTCACAAATCAAGACATGATATATACCACAATGACATGCAGCAAAATTATAATACAGTATCTCAACTATTTTTACACATTGCAATTAATGCAATTTCTATTATTTCTTTCCATTTCCAAACAAAAATGCGGTTGGATTATTCAGCGTATGATCAACTTGTGTCAATAAATCCTGGACCATGATAACATATATGCTTAACCATGCACACTACAGATTGATGCAAGCATGTTTTCTGTGAAGGACCGAAAATGGCCATAGCATGAGTCGTTATTGCCATTGGTACAGAAACACTCTCGCTTCCCACATAATTTATCCACAACAAAATATACAGGTTGCAAGGAATTTTCCTAAAGGCATTTTATGATAATAGCTGTTAAAACTGACTATACCCATCTGACAGGTTAAACATTACACTAACTAACAAGAGATGGCCAAAGGGCATAACTGCAGCAAATGTTCTTTTGTTAATATATTTAAAGATGTCAAGATGCCACATTACCGGGCATTCAGTTTAGATGTATGTGTTGTAAACAGCAATGAAGATACCCAGTTTGCTAGCACCAAATTTAAAAAAAAATGTTGATAAATGCTTTTTCCATCATTCCCACTTCAGAATTAACGTTAAAATTTCAACTGAAATAACTCCTGACCAAATTTGTGATGTGTATGACTGACTGTAGAAGTAAAACCTGGATAAATCCAACGGATAGTTGTGAATGTTGCTCATTAAATAACTACAGTACTGATACTCCATATTAAGAGCATTGATTTGCCGTTGAATTCTGTAATAACGTGTCAACGGTAGCAGTGACAAACGAACACTGCGGTTTTAATGTTTCACGTTTTCACAATTTAATTAATCCATCTTTATGGATAAAAACAAATAATAACATTGGGAATTAAAACATATTTGATTGCATTCCGTTATCAAACATAGTCAATGTTCGCTCTGAAGACATTTCCAGCAAAATAGGGTCGGGAGGGGTGGGTGTGAATCAGTGCAGGATGGATAGATGGCGGTGGGGGGAGGGGGAGTTTGAGAAGGCAATAGGTGCGGAATAGATGGATTGAGGCAGGGAATTAATGCGTGTTGGTTGGAGTAGGTAACATTGTGAGGGGAGAGCGTGGGGGATGACAGTGGGGTTGAATGGGGGATCTGTGCAGGGTGGATGGGGGAGCAGTGCAGGATGAAGGGGTGGAGCAGTGCAGGATGGATGGGAAGGGGGGTCAGTACAGGATGAATTGGGGGACCAGTGTAGGATTGAAGGGGAGTGGCAGGAGAATCAATGCGAGGTGGATAGGGAGATCAGTGCAGGATGGCTCAGGCTCGTTATGGAAAGCCAGTGCAGAAATCCAAACAGGTGTCTTACAAAAGAACTTTAAGATGTTTATGTCATCACATAAAAGACTGATCAATGCAGATCACACTATACACTGGCTAGATTTATTGCAAACAGGATAGCAGAAAAACTTGTGTTAAATAGCAGTTTGGGTGTTTTGACTGAAAAAAAACAGAACAAAGGAGCCGTCAACTGGGATTTGACTCTCTTTCCCATCACCATGACCAGCTGGTACATTACGGGGGCACAATTTGATATGTGCTTTGCTTGGAACCCCTGCTGCATCGATTAGTAATACTGAGCAACATGAATGAGATGAGCAAATTTTCTCCTTGTGTGCCAAGCCTGGGATTCCCTCAGTTTAAGAATGTCACATACTGATATCGCAGTCTTACTCTGACCATGTGTCCCACCATCTCTGAAACATTCACCACAAACACAACCTTCAGGATGGGGGGGCGGGGGGGGGGGGTACAAGTGAGAGAGACAGAGAGGAAGGGGCAGAGGAGGTGGGAAGGAAGGTCAGCGCTCCTCGGACAACACCGGCATCTTCGCTGCCTTGGCCGTCCCTGTCCACCGCCTCCCCACCTCTGCCAACCAACAGGAAGGTGCGGGGCCGAGCGGTGCAGATCCTTCAGCCGGCGGAAGGAGGCCTCCCCTTTCCTCCCTCCCTCCCTCCCTCCCGGCCTCGGCGTGCGAGAGGGTTTGTTTTGAAAGCGCCGTTGGCGGAGTGGCAGGCAGCGGCCGCTATCAGTACGGGCGGGGTGCGGGAGGAGGAGGAGATGGAGCTGCCGCCGCCGTTGCCCTATCCGCTGTGCGGTGCCCGTCATTCGCTACGACCCTCCGTAACGCCACACTTAGCATCTTTCCCACGCATTACAGCCGTCGCCGAAACAAAACTTCACGTTGCTTTTCTCCAGAGATGCTGCCTGACCAGCTGAGTTACTCCAGTTGTTTGTGTCTATCTTCGGTATAAACCAGTATCTGCAGTGCCAAGCCGGGCAAAATGACTCGGCGGTTAGGTTGCCCGGCGGCACTTTGGATGGTCAGTGGCACACGGGCAACCGCTAATTTCGAGCCCTAAAATTTAACCCTCTGCCATTGAGAGGAAAATGCCTAACCTAACCCTAACCCTGACCCTGATCCTAAACCAAATCCAAACCCTGACCCAAACTCTAACCCCAACCCTCACCCTGAACAGGGCTGTGTACTGAGCCCCCTCCTCTACTCCCTCTTCACCTACGACTGCACATTTGTACATGGTACTAACACCATCATCAAGTATGCAGATGATACAACGGTGATTGGCCTCATCAGCGACAACAATGAGTCGGCCTATAGGGATGAGGTTCAGCTCCAAGCAGCACGGTGCGCTGACAACAACCTGGCCCTTAACTCCAAGAAGACCAAGGAGCTCATTGTGGACTACAGAAGGTCTAGGGGCGGCACGCAACCCCCATCCATATTAATGGGACGGAGGTGGAACGTGTTTCCAGCTTCAGGTTTCTGGGGGTCAACATCTCTGATGACCTCTCTTGGACCCACAATACCTCAACACTGGTCAAGAAGGCTCACCAGCGTCTCTTCCTCCTGAAGAGACTCCATCTGTCTGCTCAGATTCTGGTGAACTTCTACCGGTGCACCATCAAGAGCATCCTTACCAACTGTATCACAGTATGGTATGGCAACTGCTCCGTCTCCGACCAGAAAGCACTGCAGAGGGTGATGAAAACTGCCCAACGCATCACCGGTTCCTCACTCCCATCCATTGAGTCTGTCCAAAGCAAGCGTTGTCTGCGAAGGGTGCGCAGCATCGTCAAGGACTGTTTACCCTCCTCCCATCCGGGAGGCGCTACAGGTCTCTCAGTTGCCGGACCAGCAGGTTCAGGAACAGCTTCTTCCCGGCGACTACTTAGCTACTTAACTCTGCACCTTGGTGACTGCCAGTCACCCCCCCCCGGACACTCCTTCCCCCAGTAAAATTGCACTACTCCTACTGTTTGTACATATATATATTTTACTGCTCATTATTCCTAAGTTCGCTCTTCTGGGTGAGATGCCAACTGCATTTCGTTGTCTCTGTACTGTACACTGCACAATGACAATTAAAGATTGAATCTGAATCTGAATCTGAATCTGACCCTGCCCCTGACCGTAACCTTCTTCGACTGAGAGAAAAATCCCGAACCCTAACCCTAACTCTGACCCTGACCCTAACACTAAAACCTCTTCCACTGCGAGGAACATGCATAACTGTAACTCTAACCTTGACCCTGACCCTGACCCAAACCCTAACCCTGCCCCTCACACTGACCCTAACCCTAACCTTGACCCTAACCCGAAACCTGATCCTGACCCTAACCCTGACCCTGACCCTAACCCAAACCATAACCCTGCCCCTAACCCTGACCCTAACCCTAACCCTGACCCTAACCCGAACCCTGACCCTAACCCTAACGCTCTTCCACTGAGAGGAAAATGCCAAACCCTGTCCGTAACCCTGACCCTAACCGTAATCCTAACACTGACCCTAACCCTAACCCTAAATCCTCTTCCACTGAGAGGAAAATGCCTAACCCTAACCGTAACCCTGACTCAGACCCGAACCCTAACCCTAAACCTCTTCCACTGAGAGGAACATGCCTAACAGTAACCATAACACCGACCCTGATCCTGACCCTAACCCCAACCCTCTTCCACTGACAGGAAAATGCCTGACCCTGACCGTAATCCTGTCCCTAACCCTAAAAGGCCTGTCTCACGAATCTGCGGTCATTGGCGGCGAAACGGGAAGAATCTGCCGCCATAGACCGCGCACTCGTGAGAACGTACAATTCCCGGGCCGTGCGTCGGTGTTCCTAACACCGCACGGTGCTAAAATAAAATCGACAATGTCGAAAACTATATACTCACCGCACAACCTCCACCAGTGATGCACGAGTGCGGCACGGCCGCTCGCACGGGCCGCCACCAGTATGGCTCGAGCGCCGTGCGTCAAACCTCCACTGCCACAGCCTCCGCCAGTGAGGCACGTGCCTCCGCAAGTGAGGCACGTGTGCTGCACGGCCGCAGGCACAGCCACCGCTGCAGCGCCGCGATCTGGACGGCAGCCGCCACAGCCCCTCAGATCCAAAATGACGTCATCGCAGTCGGCCCGCCCTTTTTCTTTGCTGTTCACGTCCAAACCACGCGAGATCTGAGACTTCAACAGTGTAGCATTTTTACCGCGTTTTTCAAACGGAGTATTTTGACAGTTGACTAGCAACATGAGGAGAACAAGGAGTGTGAAGAGATCGATGCAGGATAAAGTACAGAAGATTAGTATGGAAAAAATTCAGGTGCTGGAGGGTCCAGCCACTGGCCCTGCCCCTGCCCCTGCCCCTGCCCCTGCCCCTGCCCCTGCCCCTGCTTCATTACCTGTCCCATCTCCTGCCCCATCTCCTGCCTCAACTGCTTCCACATCTGCTGCACCATCTGCTTCTCCATCTGCTGGTCCATGTCCTACTCCAGCTTATGTCCCTGCATGGGTGTGGAACAGGTCTGGCTCACAGCCATATAATTTTTCCCGAGAACAAGAGGGGGACCTGGTGGAATGGTATCAGTCCCACCATGAGCTGTACGACAAGACCCACCGTGATTTTAGGAACAGGGGTCTCCGTAACCTCATAATTGGAGAAAAGGCGAAGGAGTTCCCTGACTGCTCTTGTAAGTACATATTTTTCAGTTTATCTACATTTCTGTGTTTGTAATTGAGGTTCCAATTCATATTATAAGTTGCTCAACAGTTATCTTCATTTATGCTATCTTTTCACAGATGACCAACTGTGCAAATGGCTAAAGAGTCAGAGGACACGGTTCGGCAAAATATCACAAGGTCTTGGCAAGTCTGGCTCTGGCAGTAGGAAACTGACTGACAGAGACCAGTGGATATATGATAAATGGGGGTTCGTCCGGGACCACATTGTAAGAGTGCAGAGGAAGGAAAGTTGCAGGAAGGTGAATAACTCAGAAAATTATGTGACAATAAATATTAGTTGGCAAGTCAGTACAAAATATTTTTAACAATGATAACTTGTTCACTTTCCCTGCTACGTCCTGATGGCCTTGCACATTTATGATACGCATTCACTTTCTTCTAGTGTACTGTGGGTGCATCAACGTGCGCGGACTCGAGTGAGGGTGAGCCTGATCCGCTAGAGGGACCTTCACATGGACCATGCGGGTCATGCACTGCTGTAGAACTGCAGCAGCATGCAAGACGGAAGCGGGTCAGCACAACTGCGTCAGATAGCGAGGTGCCTGTCCAAAGTCTGCAACGGGACATGTTCAAGGATGTAAGTGCTTTTGGATTACCCATCATCAAATCTCTTTCACTCCGCCCTACTTCCACGTTTCTCCATCGCATCCCACAATATAATTATCATGATTGTACTCTCTTGTTGCAGATCATGGAACAGGCAAAGACAACGTCGGGCATGATCACCGCTTTCTCACAGCCAAGGACGTCCCATGAGAGAGTTGTGCATGCGTATGCAATGTTCCTCAGGGAGGAGATGTTCTTGATCCCTGAGGAAAATTGGCAACTATACAGCATGGAGGGATCGTCCTTGGCAAGGGCGCACAGACTTCCGCAGCCAGTAAAATATTTAAATCAAAGTTCATTGAAATTAAAAAAGTTTTAATTTAATGCTGTCTATGATTCATTTACTACGGTTTTCTTTGTGTTGCAGAGTCCGATAAGGCATATGCCATTAGTGCCACTGCAACAGACGAGGATGCCACCACAATATCCCCACCAGGTACACTGTGAAACATTTTTGAGTCTTCAGCCTGACTCAAGATTTTCTCTAACACACAGCTTGTGAAAGGTTGTGATTTGTTTGGCACCGATACATATTGATACGCTTATGTGTTTTGCCCACAGGCAAGGATGGAATACCGTCCTGTGACATACCCCTGGATGGCAGCCCCCCCCCACTATGTCAGTGGACACACCCCACCGCCACATAGTTCATCACGTGGCATGGAAAGGCTAGGGGAAGGCGAATTCCATGTGCAATTTGAGGTTCCCGACGATGGCACAAACTCAGGCACCGAAGACGCAGAGTTATATATTTAAGATAGACATGTGCCGTGGGAGTGACGTTGCCCCCAAAATTCACTGTTGTGCCTGCTTGTGTGTTGCACATTACCGTTTAATTCACTGTTTCTCACTACGTTATTTGTTTGCTTTCACTAATGAACAATGTTCTGTTGAATTGTGTTGCATATTTAAAAAGAATTGCTTGTTTTTCAATATGTTAATTGTTTCCACTAAATAAACAGTTTAAATTTAATATAGTATTGTGGAAAAAAGTGTCTGTTAATCACGGCGTAGATCTCATATGGAAACAACCTGAAATGATGGAATGCATCTCACATACAAAAGCATTGATTTATTAGAGAAATAAAACACAAACAGGCATAGAATAGCATTGAATTGCAAAAAAATGTCATTATAAGCCATGAAAATCAAACAATGGCATTTAAGCCCTTTAAAGATCAGGCAATTTTAAAATATGTGATGTAGGTGGTACTATTAACACAGAATCAATAATTTCACAATGTAAAACCATCAACAACATACATAGATCGCACTTTTGTTAGATCTGGGGCCTTCATGATCGGGTACCTCTGCCGTGAAAACACAACCCTGACATCCCCTGTTTGCTTTTGATCCTCAAAACACATTGTCCTGCCAGGGTACACTGCCTCGCTCTGAGTTGTAGTAAGCACAGAGATGGTCCCTCAGCTCCTTTGCTCTTCTGTTGCTGGTGTTTCCTTGCAATGACCCTAGTGCCATCATCGGTGATGCCTGTCTTGCAGCTCTCCATGAACCTGGTGTGACTTCACCAGTCTGTTTGTCCATCGTGTCACCCTCCAACATGGCTGCAGACGCACCTCTGGTGCGGATCAGGTTATGGAGGACACATGCCGCGTAGACAATGGCCTGCACATTCTCGGGCTCCTGCTCCATTGTTGTCAGCAGGCATCTGAATCTGCTAGCAAGGATACCAAAAGCATTCTCCACTACCCTCCTAGCCCTGGACAGCCTGTAATTGAAGATCCTTTGCTCCCTTGACACCCCCCTGTGAGGGTATGGCTTCATCATCCATGGCCTGAGTGCGAAGGCATCATCACCAACCAGTGCGTAGGGGATGTCAGGGTTGTCTTCTCCCGGCAGAGGTTCTGGATCCGGAAGGCCTGCTCTCCCTTCTTCCAATGCTTGCCCAAGGGAGGTCTCTCTCCAGATCCCTCCATCTGTGGCACTGCCAGGTGTGCCCACATTCACAAACATGAAGTTGTAGTTTGCATCTACCACAGCTAACAGCACGATGGAATGGAACTTCTTGTAGTTAAAGTACACAGAACCTCCCCCGGGTGGACACCGGATGGCCACATGCTTCCCGTCAACAGCCCCACATGTGTGCAGGAAGTTCCATCTGCTTTGAAAGCCGTGCGCCACACTCCTCCACCCGTCTGGTGTAGTTGGGCAGTCAATAAGCTCATCATATGTTTTGTAGATGGCGTCACACGTCTCTCGGACTACACCGCTGATGGTGTTGTGAGCCACACGGAAGTTATACGACAGGCTCTTGTAGGAATCCCCTGATGCAAGGTAGCAGAGGGTGATAGCTAGGCGCAGGCCTGGTTCCAGTGACTTCCGCATGTCGGTGTCCATTTTCTGCAGTAGAGGTCCGACTCGTGTCTTGAGCTCCTGAAACAGGTCAGGCGGGATCCTGGTGAAATTTCTAAAGGCAGCATCATCTACCCGCTGCAGATCCGTCATCATGGTCTCATACTGGCCCAAAGTAGGTCTCATCAGGAACAAAGACCTCATCCACACAGACCTCTTCCTGGGCTTCTTCTTCATAACCTTCTTTGTTGAACTGCTGCACGGATGACCTGCAACCATGACGGCTGCTGCTAAGAGAAGAGTATGTTGGTGTACCAGCAATGCAATGTCAATGTCTTCCATTGTGCAGTAGTTTACAGGTCCTAATCAAGTTTGCTGCAAAATTAAGAGAAAGAATAAGTGAATATTCTGAAAAAGTTTACGTGGGGAGAGTTGACATGGACTTTGTGGGCCAAAGGGCCTGTTCCTGTGTTATCAGAGCCCTATACAGCTGCAGAAGAACCTCACTACTCCTATACAGAAATCCTCTTGTTATGAAGGCCTACATTCCTTTAGCTTTCTTCACTGTCTGCTGTACCTGCATGCCAACTTTCAGTGACCGGTGAACAAGGACACCCAGGTTCGCTGTACCTCCCCCTTACCTAACCTAGCCCCATTGAGATAATAATCTGCCCCTTGTTTTTGCCACCAAAGTGGATAACCTCTGTGAGGGGAGGCAGTAAACTATTCTCGACAGTGGATACCCAACATTGCTCGGGACACTGAAATTGACGCCATATACTTATATGGAGAGCGAGTTTTCAATTGTCTGAGGAAGCTCAAGAAGCCTTTGAAAATCTGAAAAGGTCACAGGCACCAGCATTAGGAAGGCCACTTTATGACCGACCGTTCCAGTTGTACTCTGATTGCTCCAGTGCGGTTCTTACTCGGAAACATGGAGACAAACATCGACCGGTAGCCTATTACTCCTCGAAACTTGGTCCGGTAACACGAGGACATTCCATATGTACACAGATCTTGAATGCGATCTACAACAGCTTCCAATCGGTTGCCAACTTGCTTTACAACAAGATATAGCAGTATATAGTTCTCACACAGAGAACTACAGGCTTTACAGACTCAACACTGTAGATTATATATCACCAGACAGATTACGCATGCTACACATTCCTTATGTAGTTCAACTGAAGTCAAGTCAAGTCCTTTTATTTCTATCGCACATTTAAAAAACAACTCTTGTTGGCCAAAGTGATTTACATTGGTGGAGGTACTAACGTTATACAACATTGGTTCATAGATTAAGTACATACATAAATACATGCATATAGCCCTCCCTCAGAGGACGTCAAGAAAGGCTTGAGAGTAAAGATGAGTTTTAAGTCTCGACTTAAAGGAGTCGATGGAGGGGGCAGTTCTGATGGGAGGAGGGATGCTGTTCCAATGTCTAGGAGCTGCAACCGCAAAGGTGCGGTCGCCCCTGAGCTTATGCCTA
This sequence comes from Malacoraja senta, assembly GCA_038087875.1. NCBI lineage: Eukaryota > Metazoa > Chordata > Chondrichthyes > Rajiformes > Rajidae > Malacoraja > Malacoraja senta. The sequence continues at coordinate 915,543 of JAXLNO010001545.1, forward strand.
GACCGCGGGATGTTCAGTAACCCCAAGTCGGCCGATCTGAGGAACCTGGAGGTGGTGTGGTGAGTAAGCAGACGTTTGATGTAGGTGGCGGCAAGCCCGTTAAGGGCTTTGTAGACATAAAAATGGATCTTGAAATGTATTCGGAACTGCACAAGGAGCCAGTGGAGAGAGGCCAGAATCGGGTTGATGTGGTCCCTTTTTCGGGTGCCGTCAGGAGTCTCCTTGCGGCGTTTTGGACCAGTTGCAGGCGGGACAGGGAAGATTGGCTGATGCCAGTGTAAAGGGAGTTGCGGTAATCGAGGCGGGAGGAGATAAATGTATGGATGATCTTTTCGAGATCATCAAACTGGAGGAATTGTTTTATTTTAGCTGTCGTCCGAAGCTGGAAGAAGCTAGCTTTTACCACGGCATTGACTTGTTTGTCAAATTTCAATGCTGAGTTAAATATCACACCAAGGTTTTTGACGTGAGGTTTGAGTAATGGGGTAAGGCTTCCAAGGCTGCCTGCTATCATTTTGATTAGTCCGAGGGGCCGAGAAGGATGACCTCAAACTTACTCTCGTTTAGTTGGAGGAAGTTCTGGGCCGTCCAACACTTTATATCCTCGAGGCAGTGGATAAGGTTAAATAGATTTGATCGGTTTTGGGGCTTCAGGGGGAGATAGAGTTGTGTGTCGTCTGCATAGCAATGGAAGGAAATGCCGTGCCTTTGAATGGCTTGGCCTAAGGGGAGCATATACAGGGAGAAGAGAATGGGGCCAAGGATGGAACTTTGTGGAACCCCGCAGCAGAGTCTAGCTGAGGAGGAGAAAGAGTTGCTTATGTTAGTAGAGAAACTCCTACCTTTGAGTTAGGAGATGAAGCAGCTCAGGGCAGTGCCATCAATACCAACCCTGTACCGGAGGCGATCAATTAGAATGGTGTGGTCGACATTATCAAATGCTGCGCTGAAGTTGAGAAGGACCAGGGTTGCACAGTCGCCGGAGTCAACGGTGAGCAGTAGGTCAAGTCGTCAAGTCAAGTCACCTATATTTATATATATAGCACATTTAAAAAACAACTCTCAACTTTACATGTGTTATAAGAATAGCATAAACAAAACAAACTACATACATATATACATGTAGCTCTCACTCAGAGGACGCCAGGAAAGGCTTAGGAGTATAGATACGTTTTTAGTCTTAACTTAAAAGAGTCGATGGAGGGGGCAGTTCTGATGGGAAAGGGGATGCTGTTCCACAGTCTAGGGGCTGCAACCGCAAAGGCGCGGTCGCCCCTGAGCATATGCCTAGACCGTGGGATTTTCAGTAACCCCAAGTCGGACGATCTGAGGGGCCTGGAGGTGGAGTGGTGGGTGAGAAGACTTATTATGTAGGTGGGGGCTTTGTAGACATGGACGAGGATCTTGAAGTTTATACGGAACCGCACAGGGAGCCAGTGGAGAGAGGCCAGGATCGGGGTGATGTTGTCCCTTTTTCGGGTGCCCGTCAGGAGTCTCGCTCGGAGTTTTGGACCAGTTGCAGGCGGGACAGGGAAGATTGGCTGATGCCAGTGTAAAGGGAGTTGCAGTAATCTAGGCGGGAGGAGACGAATGTGTGGATGATCTTTTCGAGGTCATCAAACTGGAGGAATTGTGTACCTTCAACAAGGCAGACTCCGTGCTGTGGTGGGCCCTGAAATCTGACTGGAAAGTTTCCAAGATTATTTTGGTGAAGGTAAGGCATAAGTTGACTTAATGGTATTTGAATGGAAAGGCAGTTTTGAAATAGGTGTGTATTTGCTTGGCAAGGTGGGGTCGTGGTTAGGTGTTTTCAGCAGGGGCTGGACAACCGCATGCTTGAAGCAGGTAGGAACAGTGCCAGTGGCCAGAGAACTGTTGAAGATGGCGAGAATGCTGGGACCGCCTATTGTAATGACATCCTTCAGAAAGGCAGAGGGGACAATGTCGAGGGGGCAGGTAGTAGGTTTCATGGTGGTGACCAGTTTTACAAGGGAGGGTAGAGTAACGGGTTGGAAACAGTCTAATTTTGAAGAACAGACCAATGAGATAGCCAGGTCACGGATGGAAGGGGAAATATTTGTTCTGATGTTCTTTACTTTGCTGGTGAAAAATGTAGTAAATTCCTCGCACTTAGCAGGGGACCCAGTTAAGCTGGTGCTGGGGGCAGGACATATGTTGGTGGTGATGGTACTAAAAAGGACCTTGGAGTTATGAGCATTTTTGGAAATAAGAGTGGAAAAGTATTTTGTTCTTGCAGATTTTACTGCTTCCTGGTATTTGTGAAGATTGTATTTCAGGTGTTCAAAGGAAATTTGAAGCTTATCAGATTTGTATTTCTGTTCTGATTTTCTGCATTCTCTTCTTAGGGCTCTGGTGGAGTCATTGAGCCTCGGCTCGCCTTTAGGCTTGGGATTTTTCATTTTAAGAGGAGCAACAGAATCCAGAATGGAAGAGCAAGTAGTCTTGACTAAGGAAATGAGGTCGTCGGTGCTGAGGTGGAGGGGAGACGCCTCAATAGTGCATATGAGAGCCTCAGAGAACTTACTGGCAGTCGAAGAGTTTACGTAGCGGGAGTAGGGAGCAGCGAGATGGGATTTTGAGAGAGAGAGGCAGAGATGCATCGAATATAATTGCACTATGATCAGACAGGCATCAATAATTTCTGTATTACAAATTGGGAGACCAGACGAAAGCACTAGGTCTAGTGTATGGCCAAGCTTGTGCGTGGCCATACACTAGTGGTGAGTAGAGTCAGATTGAAGGACTCAACCAGGTTCATAAATTGACTCACAAGAGGCTTTGTGGGACAGCAGACATGAATGTTAAAGTCACCAAGAATCAGGACCCGGTCAAATTTGGGCAACAAGCTAGCGATAATATCACCAAATTGTGAGATAAAGTCCTTATGCGTTTTTGGTGGGCGATACACATGAACAATTAAAAGCGGACAGATTAGACCAACTATGATTAGTTGATCTTCAAAACTGGAGAAGTAATCAGCGTTTAGAAAGCGGCAGTTGAAATGCTTCTTAAACACAGTGGCTAGGCCCCCGCCGCGACAGGAGAGCCTAGGCGAGCTGAAAAAGTTACAGGTACCAGGACAAAGTTCCACGAGTGGAGCAAGCTCACCAGGATTTAGCCAGTTTCTGTGATCAGTACTAAGTCCAATCCACGTGCGGTGAAGAAGTAATTGATGATGAAGGTTTTGTTCAGCACTGATCTCGCGTTGATCTGGGCCACTTTTGCAGAGACTGCATGTGAGTTGTGGTCCGGAAACGGCTCCCAAGACAGCGGGCGGAGGTTCAGGGAGACCACGCCGCTGCGTTTCACAGATGGCCTGGTTGGGAGCCCGCGGGCCGACAGACCGGGGACCGGGAAGATCGACCGGAGAGAAGCATACCTGTAGTGAAGCACGGTAGTGAAGCCACTCGACGTGTTCGCAGGTTCCACTACGCCCCAGCTCAGGTAGACGCTGCGGGTGCTCAAATAGTCCCGAAAAAATCTATAGATGACCCCATCCGCCTGCTGAACAAGTTCAGACAGCTGCGTGAGCTGCGCCCAAGTCTCATAATGGAGCGCCACAGATTATTTTCGCTCAGCCAAAGGCAAGGTGAGCCTGCTGAAGTCTATATCAGTTCTTTAAAGCACATCGCCAGGCGATGCGAGTTTGAAAATCTATGTTATAGTCTTATACGTGAGAGACTGGTTTATGGTATTCTCAATGACAAGGTGCGTGATTAACTTATACGTGATGCAGATCTCAATCTAGAAAGGGCTGAGAATCGCTGTCGTATTGCAGAAATGAAAGACTCTCACACTAAATCTCTGGGGGCCGGTCCCCACTCTGCGTATGATGTAAATGTTGCCGGCATGTTTTATCAGGCCCAGCGCCAGCCTTAACAAGTGCCCGGTAGATCGGGTATCGGATTCATTAGTAATTGTGGCCCCTTGGGCAAGAGTGACCATAATATGGTTGAGTTCTTCATTAGGATGCAGAGTGACATTGTTAATTCAGAAACAAGAGTCCTGAACTTAAAGAAAGGTAACTTTGAGGGTATGAGATGTGAATTGGCCAAGATAGACTGGCAATTGATTCTTAATGAGTTGACGGTAGATATGCAAAGGAAGGCATTTAAAGACTGCATGGATGAACTACAACAATTGTTCATCCCAGTTTGGCAAACAAATAAATCAGGGAAGGTTGTGCATCCATGGATAACAAGGGAAATCAGGGATAGTATCAAAACAAAAGATGAAGCGTACAAATTAGCCAGAAAAAGCAGCCTATCTGAGGACTGGGAGAAATTCAGAGTCCAGCAGAGGACGACAAAGGGCTTAATTAGGAAAGGGAAAATAGTTTATGAAAGAAAACTGGCAGGGAACATAAAAACTGACTGCAAAAGCTTTTATAGATATGTGAAGAGAAAAAGATTAGTTAAAACAAATGTAGGTCCCTTGCAGTCAGAAACATGTGAATTGATCATGGGGAACAAGGACATGGCAGACCAATTGAATAACTACTTTGGTTCGGTCTTCACTAAGGAAGACATAAATAATCTGCCGGAAATAGCAGGGGACCGGGGGTCAAATGAGATGGAGGAACTGAGTGAAATCCAGGTTAGCTGGGAAGTGGTGTTAGGTAAATTGAATGGATTAAAGGCCCATAAATCCCCAGGGCCAGATAGGCTGCATCCCAGAGTACTTAAGGAAGTAGTCCCAGAAATAGTGGATGCATTAGTGATAATTTTTCAAAACTCTTTAGATTCTGGTGTAGTTCCTGAGGATTGGAGGGTAGCTAATGTAACCCCACTTTTTAAAAAGGGAGGGAGAGAGAAAACGAGGAATTACAGACCAGTTAGTCTAACGTCGGTAGTGGGAAAACTGCTAGAATCAGTTATTAAAGATGGGATAGCAGCACATTTGGAAAGTGGTGAAATCATTGGACAAAGTCAGCATGGATTTATGAAAGGTAAATCATGTCTGACGAATCCTATAGAATTTTTCGAGGATGTAACTAGTAGAGTGGATAAAGGAGAACCAGTTGATGTGTTATATCTGGACTTTCAGAAGGCTTTCGACAAGGTCCCACATAAGAGATTAGTATACAAACTTAAAGCACACGGTATTGGTGGTTCAGTATTGATGTGGATAGAGAACTGGCTGGCAGACAGGAAGCAAGGAGTAGGAGTAAACGGGTCTTTTTCACAATGGCAGGCAGTGACTAGTGGGGTACCGCAAGGCTCAGTGCTGGGACCCCAGCTATTTACGATATATATTAATGATTTGGACAAGGGAATTGAATGCAACATTTCCAAGTTTGCAGATGACACGAAGCTGGGGGGCAGTGTTAGCTGTGAGGAGGATGCTCGGAGGCTGCAAGGTGACTTGGATAGGCTGGGTGAGTGGGCAAATGCATGGCAGATGCAGTATAATGTGGATAAATGTGAGGTTATCCACTTTGGTGGCAAAAACAGGAAAGTAGACTATTATCTGAATGGTGGCCGATTAGGAAAAGGGGAGATGCAACGAGACCTGGGTGTCATGGTACACCAGTCATTAAAAGTAGGCATGCAGGTGCAGCAGGCAGTGAAGAAGGCGAATGGTATGCTAGCATTCATAGCAAAAGGATTTGAGTATAGGAGCAGGGAGGTTCTACTGCAGTTGTATAGGGTCTTGGTGAGACCACACCTGGAGTATTGCGTACAGTTTTGGTCTCCTAATCTGAGGAAAGACATTCTTGCCATAGAGGGAGTACAGAGAAGTTTCACCAGACTGATTCCTGGGATGTCAAGACTTTCATATGAAGAAAGACTGGATAGACTCGGTTTGTACTCGCTAGAATTTAGAAGATTGAGGGGAGATCTTATAGAAACGTACAAAATTCTTAAGGGGTTGGACAGGCTAGATGCAGGAAGATTGTTCCCGATGTTGGGGAATTCCAGAACAAGGGGTCACAGTTTAAGGATAAGGGGGAAATCTTTTACACCGAGATGAGGAAAACATTTTTTTCACACAGAGAGTGGTCAATCCCTGGACTTCTCTGCCACAGAAGGTAGTTGAGGCCAGTTCATTGGCTATATTTAAGAGGGAGTTAGATGTGGCCCTTGTGGCTAAAGGGATCAGGGGGTATGGAGAGAAGGCAGGTACAGGATACTGAGTTGGATGATCAGCCATGATCATATTGACTGGCGGTGCAGGCTCGAAGGGCCGAATGGCCTACTCCTGCACCTATTTTCTATGTTTCTATGTTTCAATGTGTGAACTGTGGAGGTTTGCATGCAGACATTCGTGAACAATGCCCGGCTTATGGAAAGTTTGCTACCACTGCAAACGCTGAAACCATTTCATCCGCTGCTGCCGCTCGCGTGGGAACAGAGTATAGACAAACCAATCAGTGCACCTGATACAGCAAGACAGCTTACAGCCATAACCTTCCCACGTAACTCCCACATCAAGCTCTCTGACCAACGAGAACATGCTGCCTGCTATCGTGCGACGGGGTATAAACATACATACCTTGTCGGACTTGTTTCATAAACACCAAAATCCCATGGTCACTCTCCTTATTAACGCGACGAGTGTTATTGCTAAGCTTGACACTGGAGCACGTTGCCACGTTCTGTCCTTATCTGAGCTCAGCAGGATTCGGAAAACTGAGGTCATCAATCTGTTCGCCGCCACGTTACTTTCATTTGGAGGGGGTGCAGTGCGTCCTGTTGGAAGAGTCGAGTTGAAGTGCAATGTGGCGTCACGTGTCTACAATCTGAGCTTCTTTATTGTCCGAGATAAAGTGACTTTTCTGCTAGGCATTGACGCCTGTAACAACCTAGGTCTGGTCATCTTCGGTACGGCAGTTTATCAACTGTTTGCAACATGTGGCTTTACTCAACAGATCCTGGCACAATACGGAAAACTTTTTGATTGCAAGTTGGGCAAGCTTCCCATCAAGTACACAATCATGACCGACACTGAGGTCCTACCAGTTGTCCGTCCTGCACACCGGATTCCGCATGCTTTGCGGGATCGCGTACAAAATGAACTCAACAGAATGGAGACTCTGGGTGTGATTGCCCCTGCTGTTGACCCATCAGATTGGGTCTCAACCATGGTAGTAGCAACGAAACAGAAAAGTAGCAGCGAAGAAGAAACACGGATTTGCATCAATCCTAAAGATTTAAACACTGCCATCAAATGACCACACCATCCCATGTGCACAGTGTAAGATGTTGCAGCGCAGCTGGGCAAGGCAACTGTATTCTCAGTTCTAGATGCCAAGAGTTCATTCTAGCAGATTCAGTTGGATCACAACTCTTACAAGCTAACCACTTTCTGCACACTCTTTGGCCGTTACAAATTCCTGCGTATGCCATTTGGCATAAACTTGGCACGTGAAGTATTTCAGCGCACTATGGAACAACTATTGGTAGGTTACTCATGCTCCGTTATTGTTGATGACATTACCGTTGCTGGACAAACAGCAAATTTTAAGCAAGTTCTGGACCGCGCCAAAGAGATCAACCTCAAGTTTAACCCCCTAAGTGCAAATTCAAAGTGAGCGTGGTGACATATGTGGGTCATGTTTTCACCAGTGACGGCCTCAAACTAGATCCATCAAAGACTATTGCAATTGACGAGTTACCAGCACCCACAGACGTGCTCAGCCTGCAGAGATTCCTTGGCATGATGAACTACTTGGGGAAATTAATTCCAAATTTCAGTGGCCTATCGGCTCCTGTGCGCCAACCCACAAAGACACTGTGTGTTCCTGGCATGAACAGCAGCAGAGGGTATTCGACACTCTTAAACACTAATGTCGTGCCCCCACCCTCACCTACTTTGATGTCAAGCTACTTGTCACATTGACTTGTGCCGCCTCGTAGTACAGTATAGGAGCCGCCTGCCTCCAAAATAACGGGGACGGCAACAGGCCTGTTGCATATGCTTCTCGCACCATGACCGACACGAAACAATGCTCCGCTCAGATTGAAAAGGGGCTGCTACCGGTTGTTTTCGCTTGCAGGAAGTTTAATGACTTTATCTTCGGAAAATCGGTCACGTTTGAGACTGACTATCAAACCCTCAAACCGATACACGCTTCTCCAGGCCGCCTCCAACGTATATTGCTACAGCTACAGAAGTATGACATTGTTCTAACCTACAAACGTGGCAAGGACATGCACCTGACTGCTCCACGGAGACCTGCGAGAAATCATCCATGGCTGAAGAAAGCTTCGTTGTCATGACTATCTTCTATGTTCCTTCGTCCTGTTTGAGGGACCTGGTAGCCCAAACTGCTGCTGACCATACCTTACGATCGCTCTCCTCCGTCATTAGCACGAGCGGCCAGACAAGCAATACAGATGACCACTCACAATCCGGCCCTTCTTTGCCATTCCTGATGAACTTGTACTACAAGAGGCAATTATCGTAAAGGGCCACAAAGCTGTAGTTCCTGCTTCCTTACACAGCAAATACTTTGATGCTGTCCATGCGGGACACCAAGGCGCAGAGGCAACTGTCCTGCGAGCGAAAAGCATGTTTTTTCTGGCTTGGCTTGGCATGGCTGATTATATTCATGAGAAAGTAAAATCCTGTGCAGTGTACAACAGTTTTACATCACACCAACAAACGCAGCCACTTCACTCACACCCGGTTCCAGACCTGCCATGGTCCACATTCGCAACTGATATTTTTGAGTGGCCTGGCAAACAATACCTGATTCTAGTCGACTCGTATTCCGGATGGTTTGAAATCGATCTACTCAGTAGCCCCACCTCTGCAGGGGTAGTCCAGAAGCTGGCACGCTTTTTCTCTGTTCACGGGATTCCATATCAGCTACTCTCTGACAATGGCAGTCAATTTACCAGCCAGTTCTTCAAAGACTTTGCTACACGCTGGAGTTTTCGTCATATCCCCAGCAGCCCCGAATACCCACAGTCAAACGGGCTGGCTGAACGTGCCGTCAGGAATGCCAAACAAGTGATAGAACGATCCTACAGAGCAGGATCAGACATATACCTAGACGTGCTCAACCTACGCAACATCCCTCGTGAGCAGATATTGGGTTTACCCGCCCAGCGACTGATGTCAAGGCAAGCCAGAGCCACACTGCTTTTGGCGAAACAGGCACTAGTACCGCAAGTGATCCCACCATCCAAAATACAGTCCAAGCTACAACAAAAGCGTAACGTTCAAAAAGGATGGTATGACAAGACGAGCAGATCACTTCCATCACTAGCCAAGGGACAGGTGGTCCGTCTACAAACCGAAAAGGCTCGGACCGCCTCGGTGTAATTTCTGGAACTGCTTCCGAACCACAAGCTGCCAGATAATGGAGTTGTGACAAGGACTATCCTAATGTTTAAAAACAGTTAGACAGGTACATGGATGTGACAGGTGTCCAGGTATATGGACCAAATACGGGCAAGTGGGACTAGCGCAGCTGGGACGTGTTGGTGGGTGCAGGCGAATAGGGCCGAAGGGCCCGTCTCCACACTGTGTCACTGTATGACTCTAAGAAGGATCCGTATGCGAACGTCGTCTTACCATTCCGTTCGCATATGCTGCCTGACCAGCCTGATACAGCACTTTTATAATGTAAAGCCGAGATATCATTTCATTGTGTAAAATCGTTGTCACGTGTGGCCTACCTGCCGAGTCTTTCCAGAAGTTTTTCTTATCATGACGTTTTTCGTCGAGTTATCGTGTCATGCTGCAACGAACGTGGTCCTTCAACCCAATTTCCCCATGCCGACCAATGTACCCCTTTGCTTTAGACCTGCCTCAACTACTTCTCTGTCAGCTCATTCTATATACCCACTAACTTGTGTGTACAAACGTTGTCCCGCCTGTGCCTGCTAAATCGGTCACCGCTCACCTTACGTCCATTTTTACGTATTCTTGTTTCGCTTAATCCGGGCATGTAGCTTTCCTGTCCCCGCCATAACCTGTACAAGGTCACATATAGATCTTTTGTATGAACCTCTTGAATTTTCGCCCTGGACTTGGTCATGTAGTGATATTTACTATGATTCGCATATATTTCACTAGTAATGTTCACGTAAATAAATTTAGTTCGCGCGGAATATAAGAAATAAGCAAATTGTAACAGAAAATAATGATATCAGCTGTAAACAAAGCATTTTATTTATATGTGCAGGGATGGTTGTAACTGAGCTGAGGGCGGGAAAAGTTTCGTATCAAAGACGCCGTGATTCCTAAACGGGCTTGCAGCATGGACGGCCGTCGGGGCACCGTGTAGGTAACAACTTATCGTACGGGTACATGCACCTGTATTTGCACACTCCTCCTTTGAAATCGCATGGGTCCGCTGTTCGTGAAAAAAATATATACACTTTTACACAGATGCAAATAAAATGAACTGAACCCATGAAACATTATTCTGTGCGTTCAGGTAAATATACTCATGCCGAATTCCTGAACTTATTCCAGGTGACCATCTGTTCTCATGATATCAGTGAGAGAGGCTGGGTAAAGCAACGCCAGAACTTGTGACCTGTTCGCCTTTCATGATTTTGCCAGGCAATGATTTGCTCTTTCAATCCAATGGATGTCAGGTATCGTTGTCAAAGGGCACGGGTAGAGAATGGTCGAATCGATAGAGACGAATGTATTTCATGTTGTGAACGCAGAATCAGAAATGCACACAGGGATAAGTGCTGAGGCTTGGTCTATTTGGAATGTGTGTTAACGACTGCTAGGCAGTGAATGGTAGTACGATACCGGATTATGTAAATATAGGCGAGCCTGATAGAACTGCTGCCTCACAGCGCCAGAGATCAGGGTTAGATCCTGCCCTCGGATGCTGTCTGTGTTGCACGTTGAACGGAGTTTGCACGTTCTCCATCTGACAGGGAGGCATTCTGCAGATGCCTCGGTTTCCTCCCTCGTCCGAAAGTGCGGGTTGAGAGGTTACTTACTCTCTGTCAATTGTGGCCTAGATACTAGTGAATGGTGAAGTTGAATAATATTCAATAAGGCCTGTCCATTGTGTATCAACAAACAAACTAGCCTCCCTATATTTCCATACGTTTTGTAGTCCCGTCCCGGAATGACGGATGACTAATAAATGTTAGCAGTGCCAATTTTCATTATCGTTGCTGAATCATGGAAATTTAATATATCATGTAACAGACATACTTACATCTATTCGTTTACATTGAATGCATTCCATTCTCTACACAAATCCGATTCCGAATTCACCATTTATCGTTATCGTTATCGTACAATGAAGAGGGAGTTTCACAAAAAGCTCATACAAGAAGTCCCGTGCACTGCACTTTGCGGGAGGCAGCCTCGGTTGGGAACCTGGACGTTTGGACCCGATGGCTCTAAAGTGGGCCTGAGTAGAGAACCAGGGAGACGAGAAAGTTTCACGCGCCACTAATGCATCATGCACACAAAAGCAATGAAAATAATGGATATATGAGCAGATTTAAATCAAACATTTGCGAACGCTGCTATCAATGGAATTAAAAATAAACATACGTCATTGTTCATCTACCCACCCAATCTAAATAGCCCCGAGACCAGATGAGTCAGCAGCAGTATTCCAAATCCAATTAAAAGAGTGTTTCGCATCTTCTGCGCTGTCTCTTCTTCAGAGTCACAGGGAGAAGATTGATAATCCGATTGAATACGTTGCTGCATTTATACAGAGCGTGATTGTGGCGTGAGTTAATGGCCACAGCGAGGGTAGGACACGGACGTTATGATTGATTCAACGATGCAGGCGACCGTCAGTCTGAACATTCCAGTTGGCTCATAAACGCTGCTCAATTGTTATAAAAGTTACCTGTCAAAGTCAACTGATTCAACAATAATTGCCTACGTTGAGGCTCAAGGCCAAGACTGCAGCGTCCAACTGACGCCAAACTGTGAGTGATTTCGCATGTCAAAATTCCAGACACGTCTTCTTCCCAACGGGATGAGCTTGCGTGTGATTCTGGTACTTTGTTCAGGAATCTTGCGTCATATCTTTAACAAGAATAGCAGAGTTATTCAGAACTCACACTGAGATTTAATAACATTAGTTATTTCGCATTTCAGCACAATTACGAATGACTTAAACTAAACGTTTTTCATCCATTTTGTCTTAGTTTGAAACCCATCTGCTTACAGACTTAGAGACATAAAGTCATAGAGTCATACAGTGTGGAAACGGGTCCTTCGGCCCAACTTGCCCACACCGGCCAACCTGTCCCTACTACACTAGTCCCATCTGCTGGTCGATAATCATCAAACCCTGTCCTATTACTGTACCTGTCTAATTGATTCTTAAACGTTGGGGTAGTCTCAGCCTCAACTACCTCCTCTGACAGACTGTTAACTTGTTCCATACACCCACTACACTTTGTATGAAAAAGTTACCCCTCAAATTCCTATTTAATATTTTCACCTTCACCTTAAACCTATGTCGTCTGGTCCTCGATTCGCCTATTATGGACAAGAAACTCCGTGCATCCACTTGAGCTATTCCTCTCATGGTGTTTTATACCTCTATAAGATCACCCCTCATCCTCCTCCGCTCCGAGGAATAGATTCCCACCCTACTCAACCTCTCCCTATAGCTCAGACCCTCAAGTAGTGGCAACACTCTCGTAAATCCTCTCCATATCCTTTCCAGATTGACAACATATTTCCCATAATATGGTACACAGAACTAAACGCAATATTCTGATACGACTGCAACATGACCTCCCAACCTCTATACAATATTCTATCTGATGGCCATGAACGATCTTTTTTGGATTGTGAGTGTCATTGCGAATAAATGATAGTCAGAGGTAGCCACAGATTTAAACAGCAACAAAGCATTTGCTTTAGCTCGTTATGTCTAAATCAACAAAAGGTATTTACCTGTTCTTATTGTAATTAACATCACTTAGTATATAGCTTTGTATAGGTTGGGGAGTAAGCGCTACTGCAGATATGTTCTAAATGTGATAGTGTCTGCCTCCACCACACGTTTCAACGTCCAGATAGTAAACACACGCTTCCGCGCATTCCTCTAAACTTTGTAACGTTCTAATTGAATCATGCTCTCTCATAGAAACATAGAAAATAGGTGCAGGAGTAGGCCATTCGGCCCTTCGAGCCTTCACCGCCAGTCAATATGATCATGGCTGATCATCCAACTCAGTATCCTGTACCTGCTATCTCTCCATACCCCCTGATCCCTTTAGCCACAAGGGCCACATCTAACTCCCTCTTAAATATAGCCAATGAACTGGCCTCAACTACCTTCTGTGGCAGAGAATTCCAGAGATTCACCGCTCTCTGTGTAAAAAATGTTTTTCTCATCTCAGTCCTAAAAGATTTCCCCTTTATCCTTAAACTGTGACCCCTTGTTCTGGACTTCCCCAACATCGGGAACAATCTTCCTGCATCTAGCCTGTCCAACCCCTTAAGAATTTTGTAAATTTCTATAAGATCCCCCCTCAATCTTCTAAATTCTAGCGAGTACAAGCCGAGTCTATCCAGTCTTTCTTCATATGAAAATCCTGACATTCCAGGAATCAGTCTGGCGAACCTTCTCTGTACTTCCTCTATGGCAAGAATGTCCTTCCTCAGATTAGGAGACCAAAACTGTACACAATACTCCAGGTGTGGTCTCACCAAGACCATGTACAACTGCAGTAGAACCTCCCTGCTCCTGCCCCTGTACAACTGCAGTAGAACCTCTCGCATTGAATATTAGTCCCAAATCAAATGGGTCCCCTATTTCACCACCTCTATTATCATCATTGTTTCTTATACTGATGTAAATCCTCCCGGTCGCCTCCGCTGTGAACAAAAATAAATACAGCCTCTCCCAGATGTGCTCGTTAGTAAAACCGATTGAAGCAACAACTATATTGCAAATGTCTACCCTATCCTTCTCAATGTGGTGACCGATTCCCTTTCTGTGATGAACAAAATTGCACACTGCATTCTGCCCTGGCCGAATCACTGGTTAATGGACATAACTGGTCAATAGAGGCAAGTATCCCAAAGTTTCGCAATTTTTCACACGCCCGTGCCTTCAACCATTGGAACCACTGCAATGCGGGAATAGATTCCGAAGATAAAGAGTGTTCCATTAGGCTGGGACGTTATGTTATTGTTGTGGATGAAGTTAACGACACCAAAATTGGAGTTATGCTGACTCTGCGGGGCAGGAAGAAGATGGACAGGCTTTGAATTTTTTTACCCTGGAGCACAATAGATTACTACTCACTTTCAGTTCATTTTTTTTAATTGCAGTGTCGAGATTGTTGGACTTGCAGATGGTATGAAAGCCTGTAGATTAATATATAGTGCTCTCCATAATGTTTGGCACAAAGAACCATCATTTATTTATTTGCCTCTGTACTCCATAATTTGAGATTCTCAATAGAAAAAATATCACATGTGGTTAAAGTGCACATTGTCAGATTTTAATAAAGGCCATTTTTATACATTTTGGGATTCAACATGTAGAAATTACAGCTGTATCAAACGTGTTTTTCACTGTACCTCGGTACGTGACAATAGATAAACTAAACTAATCGGTGTTGTGCCAAAATCTCACCACCACCATGCCGCCAGTTATAATTAACATGCAACACGTTCTCGCCAATGAGAGCCACGGAAACCTGCCGGTCACAAACAACGAGAGGGTAAGAGCAGTTAATATTAATGTGTTTCGAGAACAGACGGTACATTTTATGGAACGTGGTATGCGACTCAAACCTCCCAACAGACAAAAATTAAATATTTGTTCACCAACAAAGAATTGTTACACGTGGTCATTTACAAGAAGGCAAACACAATTCTAGCATTTATTCCCAGAGGCTACAATACAAAAACAGGGATGTAATGCTGAGACTCTATACGACATTAGTCAAGCGACATTTGGTGTATTGTGAACAATTTTGAGCACCATATCTGAGGAAGGATGTGCTGGCCATGGAGAGGGTCCAGAGGAAGTTTACAAAAAGATCCGAGGAATGAGTGGGTTACAATATGAAGAGCGTTTGTCATCACTTTGCCTGTATTTGATGGAGTTTAGAAGAATGAGGGGCACCTCAATGAAACGTGCCGAACGGTGAAAGGCTTGGATAAAATGTTTCCAACAGTTCGAAGTCCAAGACTAGAGATCATCGCCTCAGAATCAAAGGACATTCCTTTAGGTAAGAGATAAGGAGGATTTCTGTAGACAGAGGGTGGTGAACCAGCGGAATTTATTGCCACGGAAGGCTGTGGAGGCCAAGTCAATTGATATTTTAAGGCAGAGATAGGTAGATTATTGATTAGTACAGGCGTCAGGTTTATGAAGAGAAGGCAGGAGAATTGGGTTATTAGAGAGTGATAGATAAGCCACGATTGAATGGCGCAGTAGACGCTGGGCCGAATGGCCTAATTCTGCTATCAATGATGAACTTAGGAAATATGACATTTTATTTTACATTCATGTATTTCAAACAGTGGCACTTTAAACAGAGGCAATTTCTAATAAGCATGATCTCCTCGTTTATCGGCATCAGCAAACATAGGAAACACTAGATCTACATTGACATCCCGATTGTTCATAAAAACAGCAAATAACAGTAGGTTCTGCACCAGTATGAAAAACAACCCCCTTATCACGGTCTTACTTTCTATATCAGCCTAATTTGTAATCAATTGGCTCGCATGTGACCTAAGCTTCCAGATCAGCTACCATGCGGAACCTTGTCAAAATCTATGATAACGTTCACGCAGACAACGCCAAAGGCCTTGTCCTCATTAAGTCCCTTGGACATCAGATGAAACAACTCCCTTACCTAGGCAAGATTAGATTTCCAACGCAGTTCAACATGGTGATCTTTCCTCGTCCTTCGCTCAATTTCGAACACGTTCTGTCTCTCAAAATCTCCTCTTGTGAAAGACCCACATTTGATATTAGGTTCAATCTCCTGTCGTTTCGTAACATGTCCTCGCAGCCTGTATTAGAAAATAGGTACAGGAGGAGGTCATTCAGCCCTTTGAACCAGCACCGCCATTCATTGTGATCATGGCAGATCATCCACAATCAGCAACCCGTGCCTGCACTCTCCCCATACCCCTTGATTCCGCTAGCCCCAAGAGCTCTATCTAACTTTTTTTAAATGAATCCAGTGAGTTGGCCTCCACTGCCTTCTGTGGCAGAGAATTCCACAAATTCACAGCTCTCTGGGTGACAATAGACAATTGGTGCAGGAGTAGGCCATTCGGCCCTTCGATCCAGCACTGCTGAAATGAAAACGTTTTTTGTCATTTCAGATTTAAAAGCCCCCCCTTTTTTTCGTAGACTGTGGCCCCTGGTTTTGGACACCCCCAACATTGGAAACATTTTTCCTACTTCTAGCTTGTCCAGTCCTTTTATAATGTTATATGTTTATGTAAGATCCCCTCTCATCCTTTTAAATTCCAATGAATAAAATCCCCAATCGTTACTCATATGACAGACCAGCAATCCCGGGGATTAACCTCGTGAACCTATGCTGCACTGCCTCAATAGCAAGGATGTCCTTCCTCAAATTAGATGACCAAAACTGCACACAATATTCCAGATGTGGTCTCATCAGTGCCCTGTTCAACTGCATAGAAACATAGAAACATAGAAAATAGGTGCAGGAGGTCGTCATTCGGCCCTTCGATCCAGCACCGCCATTCATTGTGACCCGTGCCTGCCTTCTCCCCATATCCCTTGACTCCACTAGCCCCTAGAGCTCTATCTAACACTCTCTTAAATCCATCCAGTGATTTGGCCTCCACTGCCCTCTGTGGCAGGGAATTGCATAAATTCACAACTCTCTGGGTGAAAACGTTTTTTTCTCACCTCAGTTTTAAATGACCTCCCCTTTATTCTAAGACTGTGGCCCCTGGTTCTGGACTCGCCCAACATTACATAGATACATAGATACATAGAAAATAGGTGCAGGAGTAGGCCATTCGGCCCTTCGAGCCTGCACCGCCATTCAATATGATCATGGCTGATCATCCAACTCAGTATCCCGTACCTGCCTTCTCTCCATACCCCCTGATCCCTTTAGCCACAAGGGCCACATCTAACTCCCTCTTAAATATAGCCAATGAACTGGCCTCAACTACCCTCTGTGGCAGAGATTTCCAGAGATTCACCACTCTCTGTGTGAAAAAGTTTTTCCTCATCTCGGTCTTAAAGGATTTCCCCCTTATCCTTAAGCTGTGACCCCTTGTCCTGGACTTCCCCAACATCGGGAACAATCTTCCTGCATCTAGCCTGTCCAACCCCATAAGAATTTTGTACGTTTCTATAAGATCCCCTCTCAATCTCCTAAATTCTAGCGAGTATAAGCCAAGTCTATCCAGTCTTTCTTCATATGAAAGTCCTGACATCCCAGGAATCAGTCTGGTGAACCTTCTCTGCACTCCCTCTATGGCTATAATGTCCTTCCTCAGATTTGGAGACCAAAACTGTACGCAATACTCCAGGTGTGGTCTCACCAAGACCCTGTACAACTGCAGTAGAACCTCCCTGCTCCTATACTCAAATCCTCTTGCTATGAAGGCCAACATACCATTCGCTTTCTTCACTGCCTGCTGCACCTGCATGCCTACTTTCAATGACTGGTGTACCATGACACCCAGGTCTCGCTGCATCTCCCCATTTCCTAATCGGCCACCATTTAGATAATAGTGTGCCTTCCCGTTTTTGCCACCAAAGTGGATAACCTCACATTTATCCACATTATACTGCATCTGCCAAACATTTGCCCACTCACCCAGCCATCCAAGTCACCTTGCAGTCTCCTAGCATCCTCCTCACAGCTAACACTGCCCCCCAGCTTAGTGTCATCCGCAAACTTGGAGATGTTGCTTTCAATTCCCTCGTCCAGATCATTAATATAAATTGTAAATAGCTGGGGTCCCAGCACTGAGCCTTGCGGTACCCCACTAGTCACTGCCTGCCATTGTGAAAAGGGCCCGTTTACTCCTACTCTTTACTTCCTGTTTGCCAGCCAGTTCTCTATCCACATCAATACTGAACCCCCAATACCGTGTCATTTAAGTTTGTATCCTAATCTCTTATGTGGTACCTTGTCGAAAGCCTTCTGAAAGTCCAGATACAACACATCCACTGGTTCTCCCCTATCCACTCTACTAGTTACATCCTCGAAAAATTCTATAAGATTCGTCAGACACGATTTACCTTTCGTAAATCCATGCTGACTTTGTCCAATGATTTCACCACTTTCCAAATGTGCTGCTATCCCATCTTTAATAACTGACTCTAGCAGTTTCCCCACTACCAATGTTTGACTCACTGGTCTGTAATTCCCCGTTTTCTCTCTCCCTCCCTTCTTAAAAAGTGGGGTTACGTTTGCTACCCTCCAATCCTCAGGAACTACTCCAGAATCTAAAGAGTTTTGAAAAATTATCACTAATGCATCCACTATTTCTGGAGCTACTTCCTTAAGTACTCTGGGATGCAGCCTATCTGGCCCTGGTGATTTATCGGCCTTTAATCCATTCAATTTACCCAACACCACTTCCCGACTAACCTGGATTTCACTCAGTTCCTCCATCTCCTTTGACCCGCGGCCCCCTGCTATTTCCGGCAGATTATTTATGTCTTCCTTAGTGAAGACGGAACCAAAGTAGTTATTCAATTGGTCCGCCATATCCTTGTTCCCCATGATCAATTCACCTGTTTCTGACTGCAAGGGACCTACATTTGTTTTAACTAATCTCTTTCTCTTCACATATCTATAAAAACTTTTGCAGTCAGTTTTTATGTTCCCTGCCAGTTTCCTTTCATAATCTATTTTCCCTTTCCTAATTAAGCCCTTTGTCCTCCTCTGCTGGTCTCTGAATTTCTCCCAGTCCTCTGGTATGCTGCTTTTTCTGGCTAATTTGTACGCATCATCTTTTGCTTTGATACTATCCCTGATTTCCCTTGTTATCCACGGATGCACTACCTTCCCTGATTTATTCTTTTGCCAAACTGGGATGAACAAATTTTGTAGTTCATCCATGCAGTCTTTATATGCCTTCCATTGCATATCCACCGTCAACCCTTTTAGAACTAATTGCCAGTCAATCTTGGCCAATTCACGTCTCATACCCTCAAAGTTACCTTTCTTTAAGTTCAGAACCGTTGTTTCTGAATTAACAATGTCACTCTCCATCCTAATGAAGAACTCAACCATATTATGGTCACTCTTGCCCAAGGGGGCACGCACAACAAGTCTGCTAACTAACCCTTCCTCATTACTCAATACCCAGTCTAGAATAGCCTGCTCTCTCGTTGGTTCCTCTACATGTTGGTTTAGATAACTATCCCTCATACATTCCAAGAAATCCTCTTCCTCAGCACCCCTGCCAATTTGATTCACCCAATCTATATGTAGATTGAAGTCACCCATTATAACTGTTTTGCCTTTGTTGCACGCATTTCTAATTTCCTGTTTGATGCCATCTCCAACTTCACTACTACTGCTAGGTGGCCTGTACACAACACCCACCAGCGTTTTCTGCCCCTTAGTGTTTCGCAGCTCTACCCATACCGATTCCACATCCTCCAAGCTAATGTCCTTCCTTTCCACTGCGTTAATCTCCTCTCTAACCAGCAACGCTACCCCACCTCCTTTTCCTTTCTCTCTATCCCTCCTGAATATTGAATATCCCTGAATGTTCAGCTCCCAGCCTTGGTCACCCTGGAGCCATGTCTCCGTGATCCCAACTATATCATAATCATTAATTGCTATCTGCACGTTCAACTCATCCACCTTATTACGAATGCTCCTTGCATTGAGACACAAAGCCTTCAGGCTTGTTTTTACAACGCTCTTACCCCTTATACAATTATGTTGAAAAGTGGCTCTTTTTGATTTTTGCCCTGGAGTTGTCTGCCTGCCACTTTTACTTTTCACCTTGCTACCTGTTGCTTCCGCCCGCATTTTACACCCCTCTGTTTCTCTGCTCACCCATTTAAGAACCCCACCACCTCTTATTCTCTGTTTATTATTGTTTTCTTCTTTCCCCCCTACATGTTGGGTCTGAGTGCTTTCCTTCTCTGCCTCCTGCCTCACACACTGTCTAATAGCATTCTCTATTTGAGTCCCTCCCCCCAACCATTCTAGTTTAAAGTCTCCTGCATTTTTCCTGCATCTAGCTTGTCCAGTCCTTTTATAATTTTATGTTTCTATAAGATCCCTCCTCATCCTTCTAAACTCCAGTGAATACAAGCCTAGTCTTTTCAATCTTTCCTCATATGACATGTCCCGCCATCCCTGGGATCAATCTCGTGAACCTACGCTGCACTACCTCAATCACAAGGATGTAATTCCTCAAATTAGGAGACCAAAACTGTACACTATACTCCAGATGTGGTCTCACCAGAGCCCTATACAACTGCAGAAGAACCTCTTTACTCCTATACTGAAATCCACTTGATATGAAGGCCAACATTCCATTAGCTTTCTTCACTGCCTGCTGTACCTGCACGCCAACTTTCAGTGACCGGTTACAAGGACACCCAGGTCTCGCTGTACCTCCCCCTTACCTAACCTAACCCCATTGAGATAATAATCTTCCCCCTTGTTTTTGCCGCCAAAGTGGATAACCTCACATTTATCTATATTATACTGCATCTGCCACGCATCTGCCCACTCATTAAACCTGTCCAGGACACCCTGCAACATCCTAACATCCTCTTCACTGTTCACACTGCCACTCAACTTTGGGTCATCCGCAAACTTGCTATGTTGCTCCTAATTCCCTCTTCCAAATCATTAATATATATGGTAAACAGTTGCGGCCCCAACACCGAGCCTTGCAGCACTCCACTCCGCCACTGCCTGCCATTCTGAAAAGGGACCCATTCACTCCTACTCTGTGCTTCCAGTCTGCCAACAAATTTTCTATCCATGTCACTCCTTACCCCAAATACCATGTGCTCTAATTTTAGTCACCAGTCTCCCGTACGGGACCTAATCAAAGGGCTTTCTGAAAGTCTAGATACACTACATCCCACTGCACCCCTTCATCCATTTTACTTGTCACATCCTCAAAAAATTCCAGAAGATTAGTCAAGCATGATTTCCCTTTCATAAATCCATGTTGACTTGGACTAATCCTTTTACCGCTATCCAAATGCCCCATTATTATTTCTTTAATAATTCACTCCAGCATCTTTCCCACCAGCGAAGTCAGGCTAACTGGTCTGTAATTCCCCGTTTTCTCTCTCGCTCCTTTCTTGAAAAGTGGGATAACATTAGCTATCCTCCAATCCGCAGGAACTGATCCTGAATCTATTGAACATTGGAAAATGATCACCAATGCATCCACTAATTCTAGAGCCACTTCCCTGAGGACCCTGGGATGCAGACCATCGGGCCCAGGGGATTTATCATCCTTCAGTCCCATTAGCCTACCCAATACTATTTGTCGCCTAATGAAAATTTATTTCAGTTCCTCTACCCCCCTTAGATCCTCTGTCCTCCAGTACATCTGGGAGATTGTTTGTGTCTTCCTTAGTGAAGACAGATCCGAAGTACCTATTCAACTCTTCTGCCATTTCCTTTGTTGCCCATTATAATTTCACCCGTGTCTGCCTTCACGGGACCCACATTTGACTTTGCTACTCTTTTTCCCTTAACCTATCTAAAGAAGCTTTTACTGTCCTTCTTTATATTCCTGGCCAGCTTCCCTCGTACTTAATCATTTCAGCCCGTATTGCCCGTTTTTGTTTCCTTTCTTTTGTCCTATGAAAAGTTTCCAAATCCTCTGGCTTCCGGCTACTCTTTGCTGTGTTATACTTCATTTATTTTAGTTTTATTCTATCCCTAACATCTCTTGTCAGCCACGGTTGCCTCCTACGCCCCTTAGAATCTTTCTTCCTTTTTGGAATGACATGATCCTGCGTCTCCCGGATTATGCCCAGAAATTCCTGCCATGCTGTTCCACCGTCATTCCTGCTTCCAGTCTACTTGGCCAGATCCCTTTCCAGTCTACTTTGGCCAGCTCCCCTCTCATGCCTCCATAGTCCCCTTTGTTCAACTGCATCACTGCCACTTCCGATTTAACGTTCTCCTTCTCAATTTGCAGGTTAAAACTAATCATATTATGATCACTACCTCCAAGCGGTTCCTTTACCTCGAGTTCCCTTATCATATCTGGTTCATTGGACAAACACTAAATCCAGAATTGCCTTTTCTCTGGTCGGCTCCATTACAAGCTGCTCTAAGAATCCATCTCGGAGGCACTCTACAAACTCCTGCCTGCAACACACCCTACATCCAGGCTACTATTTGTGGGTCTGTAAATAACACCAATTAGTGTCTTCTTACCTTTACAATTCCTCAACTCAATCCAGTGACTCTACCTCGTCAGTCCCTATGTCTTCCCTCGCAAGGGACTGAATTCCATCCCTCTCCAGCAGAGCTACCCCCCCTCCACTGCCCACCTGCCTGTCCTTCCTATAGGATGTATAACCCTGAATATTAAGTTCCCAGGCTCGATTCTCCTGCAGCCACGACTCCAGTAATCCCCACAAATGTCATATCTGCCAACCTGTAACTGAGCCTCAAGCTCATCTATTTTACTTCTTATACTTCGCGCATTCATATACAATACATTTAATTCCTTACGCATCTCACCTTTCACATCGATCCCTATTACACTTGGCCCTACTCTCCTATCCCTTTGTGAGCTTCCTTTCCCGTTAATTCAGGGGTCATTAACCCTCCCTTTACTCTCTTTCCCTTTAACTCCTTCCGCAACTATCCCATTTGACACCCCACCCCCCTTATTCAGTTTAAAACCACCCGTGTAGCAGTGGCAAACCTGCCTGCCAGAATGCTGGTCCCCCACCTGTTATGATGCAATCCGTCCCTTTTGTACAGTTCCCCCTTACTCTAAAACAGATCACAGTGATCTAAGAATCTAAATCCCTTCCCCTTGCACCAGTTCCTCAGCCACACATTCAGGTCCCGTATCTCCCTGTTCCTGCTCTCGCCTGCACGAGGAACTGGAAGCAAACCGGAGATAACAACCCTGGAGGTCCTGCTTTTCGGCATTTTTCCGAGCTCTCTAAAGTCACGCTGCAGAATATTCATCCCCTTCTTTCCGAGATAATTTGTGCCGACATGCACTACCACTTCTGGCTGTTCACCTTCGCCCTTGAGGATTTTTCTGCTCTCTGTCCGTGACATCCTGGATCCTGGCACCAAGGCAGCAGCACACCATCCTCGAATGTCGTCTGTTGCCACAGAAACCCCTGTCCGTACCTCTTACAATGGAGTCTCCAACCACAATGGCGTTGCCTGACGTTGGCCTCTTTGGCTTTGGCTCAACAGCCCTTTTTGCTTCGCGTGATAACGTCTTCTGTCCCGACGGCTTCTAAGTGGGCGAACCTGTTCACAAGAGGTACAACACCCGGGAACCTTTGCATTCCATGTTTCCCTCCCTTTCTCACCGTCACCCACGCTCTCTCTTCCGGTACCTTAGGTGTAACAATCTTACTGTAGGATTTGTCTAGGAACGACTCAGTTTCGCGGACGAACCTGAGTATATCCACTTGCTTCTCCAGTTCCCCAACATGGTCCTTCAGGAGCTGTACCTGGATGCACTTCTCACATTTGTGGCAGCCAGAGGCACCAGCAGTGTCCTTGACCTCCCATATACTGCAAGCATCACACTGAATCAGCTTGCCTGACATCTACTTCTTTCGTCTCTCCCTCTCCAGCGTTTTGCGTAGCCTCCTCTCCTCAGCCTCCTCGCCGAAGACTCTCGAGCCAAAGACTCACACTTTTCTCACAGGGTACTTCCCTCACAAGGCCACTCCCTCACTGCCGCTCCCTAAGAGCCGTCTTTCTTATATTGATTGAGAAATTGCCTAATTTACCAATTTACAAACCAAATTGCTCAGTTTTAAACTGTTTTCCCCCTCTGACTCACTTCTAACTCTCCTCCCACTTGGACTAGAGCCAATCAGTGTTTTCTACTGCTTCTCTTTGTTGCTGTTGCTTCCAAATCCACGGGAGCTCTGCAGAAAGACCTATTTACTCCTCTACTCAAATCCTCCCATTATGAAGGCCAACATGCCATTCGCTTTCTACCTGCATGTTTACATTCATTGACTGTTGTACAAGGACTCCTTGCACTTCCGTTTTTGCTAATCTGACACCATTGAGGTAAGACTGTGCCTCCTTGTTCTTGCCGCATAAGTGGATACCCTCATATTTATCTACATTATACTGCATCTGCCATGCATCTGCCCACCCACTCAATCTAGCCAAGTCAACCTGCAACCTCCTTGAATCCCCTTCACAGTTCACACTGCCACCCAGCTTTGTGTGATTTGCAAATTTGCTAGGGTTACTTTTAGTTCCATCATCTAAATCATTAATATATATTATAAATAGTTGCTGCCCCAGCACCGAGCATGCGGCCCTCCACTCGTTCCTACTCTTTGTTTCTTGACTGCCAACTAAATCTTTATCTATGTCAATACCCTACCCCCCAATATCATGTGCTCTAATTTTGCCTACTAATCTCCTGCGTGGAACCTTATCAAAGGCTTTCTGAAAGTCCAGATACACCACAAAATTTAAGACTTCAGTAATACAGTGTGGAAACAGATCCTTCAGCCACTGAGTGTGCGGCGATCAGTGATTATCCCGTACACTAGAACTGTCCAGTACACGAGGGACAATTTACAATTTTCAGAGGCCAAATAAATCACAACCCTGTACGTCGTAACAGTGTATGAGGAAACCTGAGAGCTAGAGAAAATCTACAAGCTCACAAGGTGAATTTACAAACTCCGTACAGACCGCACACATAGTCGGATTCCAACTCGGTTCACTGGTCCGGTACGGCGTCACCTCCACACCTGCGCCACTGTGCCGCAGATGGAGACTATATTTTTACATTGTCAACCAACAGGATCGTAATATACTTACTATGATTTATGAAGTACGATCATGTCTTTATTGATCCTAGATTCCATAGGCAGGTTAGTATATCAGCTAAGTACTTGAAAGTAACTGGCCAATCATCATCGGCCGTCACTCAAAACGAGTATGACTGTCCTCTCCTCTCCATAGGGTCGTCTACTTGTGGGTCTGCACATATCTGTAGAGGCCGATCCGCGATCCACACACCTTTGTGCAACCTGGGCAGTGGAGACTGGCGGTGATTGGTAGTCATCGAGCCCCCTTTTCTCTCTCCTTACGGTGCTGTCGCTTTGTCTCTGCGTCATGGCCCAGTTCAATTTCGTGACGTGCAGCTCCTCCCTGCATGGATTTCATCCAGGAGCGCCTGTTCAGTGCAATGCTTTTCATACTGTTCTTGAAGCGTTTCTTTGGCCTGCCGGGGGCTCGCCGACCTTTCTTCAAATGAGAGTACAGGATTTGTTTCGGGAAACGTGTGTTGGACATGTGGATGACATGGCCAGTCCATCGAAGTTGGTGCTGCATTATTGTGCTGGTGATGCTGGTCATGTTGGCTTCCTCCAAAACGCTGATGTTGGTGCGTTTATCCTCCCAGCTGATCCTCAGAATCTTTCGGAAGGATCTTTGATGGTATTGTTCCAGGGCTCTCGGGCGCCTGCTGTAGGTGGTCCATGACTCGGCTCCATACAACAGGGTGGAGAGGACAACGGCTCTGGAGACCAGCAGTTTTGTTTGAGCCTTTAGGTCCGGTCTTCAAGTACTCTTTTTCTGAGACTGGCGTCGGCGCCGCTGGCATAATTGAGGCGATGGTTGACGTCAGAGTCGATGTCAGCTTTTGAGCAAAATGCTGCCAAGGTAGGGGAAGTGGTCAAAGTTTTCAAGAGTGGTGTCGTCCACTTTTATAGTGAACTGGGTAGACGGCTGGTTGGGTGGAGGTTGATGAAGGACCTGGGTCTTGATATTTAAGACCAGGCCTCAAGGGTCCCCGTGAAAACTGTGTGTTCCTTCTTCAGGGACACGTGAGCACAGACATAGGCCCGGAAGAGGGACAGGCAGCCAACTCTGTTGTGACCATCGACCGCCTGTTGCCTTGACCCATGAATGGCCATCTTGGCCAGGCCCTGGAGCAAACCGACAGGGAGGTCCCATCCACTCGATTGGCCCTCCCCACTCCCCGCCTTATGCCCAAACACCAGGATTGTAGAACTAAAATGCAACCAGAACTTGAGCAGTGCCTTCAGATATTCGTACAGGGACAGCACCCTCACACACTCCGTATACGCGTGGAACACGGTCTCTACATCGCCGCAGAAAATACAGGCAAGCCCCTGAACCGAGTCAAAAGTTTATTGCACTCCACAGCTCTGTGCAACACTCTCCACCCCAGGTCCCCAACATAAAGGGGGAAGGTTCCCTTGTAGAGAGACCTCCACCGGGGACTGCCCCCGCCTTCAGGTGGTAACACGGACCGCCAAGGCGTGCCCAGACGGAAAAGGAAGACAAGGAGGTGCAGAATGTGCAGGAGCAATCTGTACAGTATGCGTCTCTCTGCATCAGGAAACGGCACGCAGGGCATCTCGGAAAGATGCCCAGGAAATATCCCGGAGCCTGGGCCCGATGAGCAAATCTGGCGGAGCGGGGGTAAGCTCAGTCAGAACCAATCCAAGCACACACCTCTCCTCGACACCCGCCATAACAGGGTGAGGACCGGCCACCTTCGCAGCCACAACACCCCCCTCTCCCTGAGGAGCAACACACTGGCTGAAGACGACCAAATTCCTCACTCTCAACACATCGTGATAAAAACTAGGCAGACCCCGTATGGAAGGGCGACTGGCGCCCGGCACCGGGAGCCGCGAAACCCCCTTAGGCAACAGCCTCGGCGGAAAAAATACGTAGTCAGATTGTGCCATCTGGTGTGGTTCACCACATACATGTACCACCGCAGGGTCCTGAAACGGAGAGCCACAACTTGGGTACGCACGCATCTTGGGTAAGGACTGGCCGCCCTCTAACGGGAGACTCAGGACCGCTGCGGAAACCCAGTGCTTCCTATCTCCCCAAAATAAATCCACTAGCTTCTTCTGCATTGCAATTACAAAGATACAGGGCGGAACAAGAGTAGCCAGCCGGTACCATAACATGGAGGCCACCAGCTGGTTTATGAACAGCACCCTTCACTGGAAAGGAAGAACACTAAGCAGGCCTGACCAGTGCTCCAACCGGGCGATGACTTTTGTCTCCAGCTCCAGCCAGTTCGCCGGCCAAACAGCCTCAGTGGGACTCGGGTAGACCCCCACGTGCAGGAGGTGCGTGGTGCTCCACGCATGCAATGTAATATCCTCCGGCAGCAGTCCACCTGCCACTGGCCCACCAAAAGTCCAGAACACTTACCCCAGTTAATTTTGGCAGATGATGCAGCCGAGAAAACCTGCTGGCGATCATGCATCCTCCGCAGGTCAACAAGGTCAGTGAACATAAGTACATCGTTGGAATAGACC
This sequence comes from Malacoraja senta, assembly GCA_038087875.1. NCBI lineage: Eukaryota > Metazoa > Chordata > Chondrichthyes > Rajiformes > Rajidae > Malacoraja > Malacoraja senta. The sequence goes on from JAXLNO010001545.1 coordinate 942,988, forward strand.
AAGAGAATCACCTCCACCCCCGGTCCTGGTAGAGCCAGGCCTGTCAACCACCCCCAAAGAAGACACAGGAACGGCTTTGCGCAGACTGAGTACAACTGACCAGACATGGGACACCCCTGGCGTACACCTCTCCCAAAGTGAATGGAAGCCAACAATACACCAGTAACTTTCACGAGACACTCTGCTGCAGCGTACAAAAGCCAGACCCGGGTCACAAAATGTGGTCCAAACCGGAACGTCCCGAAAAGATAGTCATGATTTACCTTCTACCCTGTCAAAAGACTTCTTCTGATCAAGGGACAGAAAAGCAGCTGACTGACCAGTTCCCTCAATCAGGTCCCTAACCAGGTGGATATTATCCTGAATGGACCGGCCAGGGACTCTATGGGACTGGTCCGGGTGGATCAGTTGGGACAGCACGGAATCCAGGTGATTTGCCATTGCCCGTGCAAAGCTTTATACTCTGTACAGAGGAGAGAAACTGGGCGCCAGTTCTTCAACAGGCGGAGTTCGCCCTTCTTAGGCAGCAGGACAACGACTGCCCTACGCCACGAGAGGGGCATCTCCCCAGTCGCCAGGCTCTCCCCCAGGACCTTCATGTGGACACCCCCCAGGACATCCCAGAAAGATATAACAATGTGGGGCGCTACTCTGTGAGCGACTCGCGGCGCGTTGTTCCCGTATGTTTTCTGAGTTGTTTCGTGTTTTTCTGAGAGTCATTAAGTGCGGGATTTAACGACGGCAAGTATGACTACCCCGGTCAAGTATTTAGCGAGTTTGTGTGTCCTGACCGCCTTTCTGGAACCAGTATTTGCGATATGTATTACACCGGCAAATCCCATGACACGCCATGGAGGGAGGCTCACCTACTCACGGGACACTTTGCTGGATCTGCGGCCTGCTTCCCTGGTTCTACACGCGACACCTTCTTCCCTGAATGGGATTCCTCAGCTACAGAGGAATCATTACATCAAGCGCATTCGTAGGAAAAGGGGATCCAGAGGAGGAATACGGAACAGAATGAGGAGACGAGGTAGGAGGCTGCCACTACCTGCAATAACTCTCTCCAATGTGTGGTCACTACGCAACAAAATAACCGAACTTTCCGCACTCATCAAACTTGACTCAGACTACCGTCAAACAAGTCTCTTTTGCTTTACGGAGACATGGTTGTCAGAAGAAATAACCAATGTCGATATTGATGGATTTAAGATCATCCGTTTTGAAGAGACACTAGGATGACGCGGAAGTCGATTGGGGGCGGGCTCTGCATGGCTGTCAACACAGAGTGGGCTGTCAACTTCACTGTCAGAGAGACTGAATGCAGCAAACACCACGAAATCATGACGGTGTCGTTCAGGCCTCACTACCTTCCCCGTGAATTCACACAGATCACAGTTATCCTAGCGTATGTCCCTGGACCTGATAACGCACTTGCAGCGGAGCGCATTGCTGACTGTTTCAACAGAGCTGTCAATCAGAGCAGCGATCAGCCTGTCTTCCTGCTCGGGGATTTTAACAGATGCGATGTCACCACACTGCTTCCAAACTTGGAGCAGTATGTCACCACACCTACCAGACTTGACAGAACGCTGGATCTGTGTTTCGGTAACATACCGGGAGCCTATGTCTCAAAGCCCCGCCCACCAATCCGACCACAATGTCATTCTGCTGCTTCCAAAGTACAGACAAAAACTAAAAACAGAAGATATACAAACAAAAACTATTCAAGTCTGGAACGATGACTCTGTCGATGCATTAAGGGGCTGCATAGAGATCACTGACTGGGAAATCTTTTTCCAAAGTTGTGAGGGAGACCTAAATCTGCTGACAGACTCTATCTCCTCCTATTTGTTATTCTGTGTGGACGCTGTTATACCAACAAAACAGGTCAAGCTGTACCCTAATAACAAGCCTTGGGTTACCAAGGACCTGAAGCAGTGTCTTAACAACAAAAAAGTGGCATTCCTACAGGGAGACAAACACAGAGTAAAACAATATAATAGTGAGTTGAGAAGGATGACCAGGCTGGCCAAACTCCACTACAAAAACAAAGTGGAGGAAAAATTCACCACTGGCAATGCAAGGGAAGCATGGCAGGGACTTAACACCATGATGGGGAGGGCCCAGAAACCGGCCCTGATCCAATGCTCTGACCCCGCCACCTTTGCTGAGCAACTCAACATCTATTACAGCAGGTTTGACAGGACACACCCCCAGAATGACTGGACCCTCACCAGCAGTTCATCAATCACAGTGGATAAAAGGAAGGTTACATCTATACTGGGCCGCATCAACCCTCACAAAGCTTCTGGCCCGGACAGGCTCAGGGGCAAGGTGCTGAGGGAATGCTCAGTTCAGCTGGGTGATGTCATCACTCAGCTATTCCAGCATCTCCTTGACTCCAGCTGTGTCCCACGGATGTGGAAGGAGTCCACAATTATACCAGTGCCGAAGAAATCTAACGCCAGGGAGATGAAGGACTTCAGACTGGTGGCACTCACATCCATTCTTTCCAAGTGTATGGAGAGGGTGGTAAGTGATCACCTCACTGCTATGGTGGTGGACAGGCTTGACCCACTCCAGTTTGCCTATAAGGCAAGGCGTGGGGTGGAGGATGCCTGTTTGACTCTCCTGGACACAGTTAGCAGACAGCTGGACTCCCCACACCCCCACACACTTTTCTTCCACTTTTAACACAGTCAACACGGTCACCCTCTGCAACCGCCTTCTGGATCTACAAGTCAACCCATCACTTATCCTGTGGATAAAAGACTTCCTGCAGGACCGGCCTCAGCATGTGGTGGTAAATGGTTTTAAATCCAAGGACATGATTTTAAACACTGGTGTCCCCCAGGGTTGTGTTTTATCACCGATTTTATTTTCCATCTACACAAACAACATAACAAACAATAACAGTGACATTTCCCTTTTTAAGTATGCAGACGATATGGCCCTGGTGGCCCACATCAAGGATCACACTTCTCTGGCTGCCTACTATCAGCAGGTCAACACCCTGATGCTGTGGATCAAAGAGAGCTCTCTGGAGCTTAACATCTCCAAGACCAAGGAGCTGTGTTGTGGGGGGAGGCGAACATCTTCCCCCCAACCTCTCTTCGAACCTCTGAGGCTGAATGGGCAGTCAGTTGAGCAGGTAGAGGCCTTTAGATACCTGGGCACAGAGATTGACACCCGCCTGTCCTTCTCCCAGCACACAGACTCTGTGTACAAGAAGGCACAGCAACCTGCTGAGGAAACTCAGGAGATTTGATGTCAGACAGGACATTTTAACAGCTGTCTATAAATCACTTATAGAATCTGTACTCACCTTTAACATCACATCCTGGTTCACCCTCACCTCTGTCAAAGACAAATCAAAGCTTTCCCGGATCATCAATCAAGCAAGCAAAATAACTGGCAAAACCCCAAATCAATTATCAGTACTTCACACCCAGGCAGTTAAAAGGAAAGCCAACCTCATTACACAGGATCCCACCCACCCCCTGCACAAGTCCTTCCAACTTCTGCCATCAGGCTGCCGATATAAAGTCCCCCTATCTAAGAAAAACATCCACAAAAACTCATTCATACCCATTGCCATAAACAGCTTAAATAAAAAATGAACAATGGACAAATTAACCCTGACGCACTGTCACTTTACACGTATCCACAACTTTCATCTTGTCTATTTTTTACAGTTTTTAATCCTTATACTTGCTTTTAAGATCTATACACACGGTGTGTGCTCGCAGAAATCTGTGTTGTATGACTGCTTATCAGTACATTGTCCTGTTTGTATGTTGAGCCACGCCAAAGAAGATTTTCTGTTACGACAGACAATAAAGTTTTCTGAATCTGAATCTGAATCTGAAACTCTACCGTCAGCCCATCCAGTCCTGGGGACTTGCCTGAGCTGGTGCAGAGCACGAGTCAACTCCTCCAATGATAGAGTGTTATCAAGGAGTTCAAATACTTCTCTATCTACAGTCGGTAGACCCTCCCACAGGACCCGTGGAGCCTCCAGGCTGAATCCATTTGCGTAGTGCAGAGACACATAAAAGGAACGAACTAAAGCAGTGATCCTCTCTGGATCTGTGACAGAGGAGCCAACATCTGCGAGCCACTCGACGAGTTGTTTGTAGGCTCCCCACCCTTTCACCAGAGAGAAAAAGAAAGGTAATGCACGGTCCAGATCATGCAGCATCTGGAACCTCGACCTCACGTAAGCGCCTCGGGACCGCTCAAGCAGCAGGTCTCTCAGCGCTTCCTTCCTCTCCTGATACTCTCCCCACTCATAGGAGTCCTCACCAATCCGTCCCAGGCAAGAATCTGCCTCTCGTGTCGCTCAACCGCCACGTCCCGCCTTCCGGTCGACCCCACGTGTATTACTGACAAAAGAGACGGATGTAAGCCTTCCCCACATCCCACCACTACCTAAGGGAAGAGAAGCCCCTCTGCCCCTCCACTTCCCCCGAAACCGACTGAATGACTCCTAGAAACGACGATCCTCCAGCAGCCGGTTATTAAAGTGCCAATATGCGGACCCAGCACGTATGCACGCTGGAATAAAGTCCACATGCACCAGACAGCGGTCTAAGGACGGACCCGGCCGTATAGAGGCTGGTGAGACACGAGAGATGTACGCTCTGGATATGTACATGCGATCGATATGGGAACCACCCTCCTCAGACTTCCGCGAAAAAGCGTTGGAATCTGGGTAGAGGCTCTGCCATGCATCGATCAACACAAAAGAGTCAATCAAACCTCTGAATGTCTTCGCTACAGCAGGGGCACACTGAGTACCAGAGCGAACTCGCACCTCAAGTGTGCAATTGAAATCCCCCCAAGGAAGACAAACTCTCCGCAATCAATAGTGCTCAGCAGAGCATTCACCTCCTGAAGTAGACACGCCTGCATCTTGCCGGCGCTGGAAGTGAGCAAACGGCCTGGCACAATTCCTGCCCCTGGCTGGAAAGTCGGGGCCAACAAGAAAGCCACCCCACTCGAATTAGTGCTGCGGTGGCTCATGTAGATCCCCCCCCTTCCCACTCCTGTCGCCAGGTGGGTTCATCACTGACAACAGTGTGCGTCTCTTGAAGAAAACTCACTGCATATTTCCGCTCTCTGAGGACTGATAGATAGAATAGAATATAATATAATGCCATTTATTGTCATTCAAACAGACAAGGTTCGAACGAAATTTCGTTCCTGCAGTCATGACATTAAAAAAAAACCAAGACACACAATTAACACAATTTACACAAACATCCATCACAGTGAATGGAAGGCAAAAGTATCACCTCTTCCCTGTTCTCTGTTCTTTATTCTTCTCCCGCAGTCAAGCAGTCAAACTGCTCCATCGAGCTGGTCGACGCTCTTGATGTTGGAGCCACTGGCGGGCGATGGTAGGTCCCGCGGCCGTTTAAGCCGTGCCGGGCGATGTAAGTCTCTGCGCCGGGTCGATTTAAACCCCTCGATTCGGGCGGGAGAAGTTGCCCTTGCGGGAGCTCCGAAAAGCATTCTCCCACCAGGGACCCGCAAGCTCCCGATGTTACCGTCCACAGGCCTGCAGCCGGAGCCCCCGAGCTCCGAAGTCGGGTCGCAGCCGCTCGCCACCACAGCGCTCCGCGCTCCGAAGTCAGCCAGCTCCGCGAGGGCGAGTCCGCAGGCTCCACGACTGGAGCCCCAGGTCGATTCCGGTTGGAGGCTCCACTGCGAAATCTCCTCAAGGTATGCCTACTTTGAAGAAGTTCTCCTCCTCTCTCCGGGACAGTTTCACAACCTCCTCTCCAACTACCCCCCCTCTGAGATCCCCACTGCCCTCCAACTCTACGACCACATCCTTACCCAAACTCGAAACCACAGCCACATTTGCTTCCTCGGTGCATGCCTGCGCCTCCATCTCATACCTCATGGCTTCCAGCTCCAGTTCCCTACCTCCCAGTTCGGACCCCAGCTGGACTATTAGTACCGACTGGCTATCTAGCGGCACACTCAACAATTCTCCAACCGGGCACTGAGATCTACTCTGACTGCGATGCGCGGGCACCAGCAGGACCCCGCATTGACTCTCCCGCAACTTCGAGCCTCACACACCCAGACCTGCAACGGACCACAACTATATTTCATCCGCCGGAAGATCCACCTCTTCAATCAAAGATACCTGGACCACCTTAACTCCAACAAGGACCTGAAATTAGCCCGCCTCCAGGCCGCTCCCGCCGCCGACTCTCCGCGACTCGACCGCCCGCAGGCTCCGGGCCCCAACTCTGGCCCACGCCACCTGCCCGAGTCCCGCGACGCCATCTTGGCCACAAGGAGCGCCACCAGTACTCACCAGGACGCCGCCTTCACCGACTTCCACGTCGATGCTGCCGCCGACCTTCACCTGCCTACCGATGACGCCCAGCCTCGCCGCTTCAACGGTAACTCGGACTTCCTCCCCCTCGCCGATTCCTCCGAACCTCGCCGCCCCCCGGGACCGCCAAACCTCATCGCCGCACCGGGCCCATCCGACATTGCCGTCGCACTGGGCCCACCGAACATCACAGCCGCACCCGGCCCTCCTAACATCGCCGTCGCACTGGGCCCGCCTAATATCGCCGTCGCACCGGGCCTATTGAACATCGCCGCCGGACTGGACCTACTCAACACGGCCGCCGGACCGGGGCACCCCGAACATAGCCGCCGCACCGCACCCTACTCATCTCGTCGCCTCACTGGGTTGGTCGAACCGCGCCGCCCCACCGACCATCCGCCCACCGGGACCTCCCTCGCATCGCCCGCGGACCCCGACTCTACTACCCACGGACCCCGACCATCGGGTCCGCCGACCCTCGCCACTGCACCTCCCTCCAGCAGCCCGCACCCGTCGCCTCACCTGCAAACTGGACTCTGTACTGGGCCTGAAGCCTCCACGCTGCTAACTCCCACTCTCCTGGGTTTGACTCCACTGGGTCCTAGTGCTAGTCTGCCTATCACTGGAAACCTCAGTGTTAGTTCCACTGAGTCTTCCCCATCCCTCTCTAACTATGGGACCCCTGCTCTTCCCCACCCACACTACAGCCCTCTCACCCCCCCACCCCCTGACCACCCACCACCACCCCACCACCCCCCACCCTCCCACCACACATCGCCTCGTCCCCAGTCCACCCTCCTGCCTTCCTCCAGCTCCAACCCCATCCCTGCCGGGTGTTCACCATTCCCCCTGACCTCCCCCTCTCCGACATCGAACAGTCTGTCCTCAGCAGAGGTCATCACCGACTTCATCAACTCCACGCCCTGCCCGACCGAGCCTCCAACCTCATCGTTCCCCAGCCCAGCACGGCCCGATTTTACCTTCTCCCCAAAATCCACAAACCTGACTGTCCCGGTAGACCCATTGTCTCTGCCTGTTCGTGCCCCACCGAACTCATTTCCACCTACGTTGATTCCATCCTATCCCCCTTGGTTAAATCCCTCCCTACCTATGTTCAAGACAGCTCAGACACTCTCCGTCGTCTCCGCGCATTCCATTCTCTAGGCCCTCACCCCCTCATCTTCACCATGGACGTCCAATCACTCTACACCTCCATCCCCCACCAGGATGGTCTCAAAGCCCTCCAGTTCTTCCTCGACCAGAGAAGCAACCTATACCCGGCCACTGACACCCTCCTCCGCCTAGCAGAGCTGGTCCTTACCCTCAATAACTTCTCGTTTGACTGCTCCCATTTCCTCCAAATACAAGGCGTAGCTATGGGCACACGCATGGGCCCCAGCTATGCCTGCCTCTTTGTCGGGTACGTCGAACAATCCTTGTTCAATACGTACCAGGGCCCCATCCCCGACCTCTATCTCCGCTACATCGACGACTGCTTTGGTGCCACCTCCTGCACCCACACACAACTGACTGACTTCATCCACTTCATCACTAACTTCCATCCGGCACTCAAATACACCTGGACCATTTCCGACACTTCCTACCATTCCTTGACCTCACCATCTCCATCGCAGGTGATAGACTTCTGACTGACATCCACTATAAAACTACTGACTCCCATGGCTAACTGGACTACACTTATTCCCACCCTGCTTCCTGTAAGGACTCCATCCCCTACTCCCAATTCCTCCGTCTACGCCGCATCTGCTCCCAGGATGAGGCGTTCCACACCAGGGCATCTGAAATGTCCTCATTCTTCAGGGAACGGGGGTTCCCCTCTTCCACCATAGATGAGGCTCGCACCAGGGCCTCTTCCATACCCCGCAACACTGCTCTCTCTCCCCATCCCCCCACTCGCAACAAGGTCAGAGTCCCCCCTAGTCCTCACCTTTCACCCCACCAGCCGTCACATACAACAAGTAATCCTCCGTCAGTTTCGCCACCTCCAAAGTGACCCCACCACTCGCCAAATCTTCCCATCTCCCCCCATGTCTGCCTTCCGCAAAGACCACTCCCTCCGTAACTCTCTTGTCAATTCTTCCGTTCCCTCCCGTACCACCCCCTCCCCGGGCACTTTCCCTTGCAACCGCAAGAGATGCAACACTTGTCCCTTCACCTCTCCCCTCGACTTCATTCAAAGACCCAAGCAGTCGTTCCAGGTGCGACAGAGGTTCACTTGCATCTCCTCCAACCTCATCAATTGCATCCGCTGCTCTAGATGTCAGCTGGTCTACATCGGTGAGACCAAGCGGAGGCTTGGCGATCGTTTCGCCGAACACCTCCGCTCGGACCGCAATAACAAACCTGACCTCCCGGTGGCTCAGCACTTCAACTCCCCCTCCCATTCCATATACGACCTCTTTGTCCAGGGTCTCCTCCATGGCCAGAGCGAGCAACACCGGAAATTGGAGGAACAGCACCTCATATTCCGCTTGGGGAGTCTGCATCCTGGGGGCATGAACATTGAATTCTCCCAATTCTGTTAGCCCTTGCTGTCTCCTCCCCTTCCTCAGCCCTCGGGCTGCCTCCTCCCATCCCTCAGCCCTCGGGCTCGTCCTCCGCCTTTTCCCTTTCTTCTCCCCACCCCCAAGCAGTCTGAAGAAGGGTTAGGCCCGAAACGTTGCCTATTTCCTTCACTCCAAAGATGCTGCTGTACCCACTGAGTTTCTCCAGCAATTTTGTGTAACTCTGGTTGGAAGCTGTTGGCTCCACGATGTTAGGCCCCAACGACAGGGGAGAACCAAGGGAAATGGTCGGGTCCCCATTCAGGGAAGAGTTTCCCCCCCCACCCTCCCACATATACACAGCTAAAAATATAACCAAAAACATACATTTAACGGGACAAACAAAAATAAAAAGGCAGACGGACTGCAGCCGAACCGATGCCACAAGGCGCGGCCACACCGAAAAAAGATGAAATCCACGAATTTATATTCCACCATTTATATTAGGCTAGCAACTGTGAATGTTGAAAGCTCACTAAGGTTTTATCCACACACTCCTCACAGGAGCGGGCCCCCACTCTCTTTGCAGCTTCAAAAGTCCCTGAACTGACACTTCTCAGACTCGGGAAGACCACTCTCTTTACTGCCAAGGATAGTATCGAGTGTCTTAATAAATCCCGGCAGGTCAGGGCACTGTCTTCCAGCTGACTGGAATTTGGTCCTTGGACACATGCTTGTCTTCAGAAACTGCCGAATCTCCCAGATAACAGTCCTTCGAGACACAGCACTGGGATCTGGACGATCCGCCACACACTAGCTCTTGTGTCAACAACTTTCTCCTCAGAACGTTCAGGGTCTTCACACCACTGCGCAAGCTGGCCACATCATGCCTCCAGCATGATCCTACCCCCCGGGATCAATGTCGAGGGAGGGCCCCGATACCTCTGACAATGATAAGCCGTCCGGTGAGAGGCCAGGCTCCTGCACTCTCTCACCACCCCCTACATTTTTTGGGGCCTGGGGAAGAAAAAATAAGAGGCACCTCCGGAATCCGAATGAGGGTAACGACCCGAAACAGCCCCATCCACCTCCGCACCCAGGGTACCCGCTCCAACGGCAACACTCAGAGAGTCTCCAGCCTCCGCCTCCAGTGGCGAAACCTCACTATGGCCCACAGACGGGGCCAGTTTTCCTGGGGTCTCCACTACTACCTCAGCCGGCGAGGCAGCACACCCCTCAGCCACCCCTAGTGGCTCTAATAAGGAGCACAGGCTGGGAAACCGCCCCAACTCCAGAGACTCCCCCTTGGGGTTGTCGCACCTCCATTTCCAGGAGAGTCAACCCCAATAACTGGTGCGGAAACAACCTCGGAAGACCTTTGAAACTAAGGAACAACCTCCGGCTCAGATGACATATCTCCAGGGGAGCCAACCCCAATAATTGAAGCGACAACACCCTCGGAAGACCCTTGAAATGAAGGAAAATCCTCCGACCCACAGGACACTAGTCCTGGGCCTCCGGCCTCTACATGGGTGGAAGGTCTCAAGGTAGGCTGCCCCCTGACTTTGGGCCCAGGGCCTTGCTCTCCCTCACCGGACCCACGCCTCCTTTTAGTCCCGCTGACGCGCGGCAATGCAGTAACCTCCTCCTCCACACAACCATCTACCTCTCTTCCACCACCAAGTTCAACCTCATCAGCTTTTTGTTGAGTCCCGCCAGGTACGTCCTGGACCTCTCTGGGGACAACAGGCAACCTTAGGGTGGGCTCAGGACTGGGCATGGGCCCATCCCCTTGCGAGTGACTCGCTTGGAGGTGCTTATTCTTCCTCTTGGACTTAGTCAGCCTGGACCACACCTCCCCAATCTTTGCCAGGTGTGGAAGAAGGAGCGCATCCCAGATGAACGTGGGAACGTCCCACAGGAGAACCGGTCTCACGGTGGCCATCCACGGTTCCACCGGTACAAAGATCCTCCCCCCCCCACTGTGATCACCATCACCAGAGCTAAGGCCACATCCTCCTGGGACTCTAATATAATCCCACACTTCCTCCCTGCAACCTCAGCAGGCAATTACATCCTTCTGGAAAAGATCATGCAGATCCTTTGTGATAGCATCCCTATTGCACAGGTACCTGGTTTGGACCAAGATCCAGTATTGGATTCCACCCAAGTCAATGTAAGAGGGGGGGGAGAGAGGGAGAGGAAGAGGGTGGAGAGGGAGAGGGAGAGGGGAGGCGGGGAGAGGGAGAGGGAGTGGGAGATGGAGTGGGAGATGGAGTGGGGGAGAGAGAGATTCCGATAGTCGGCATAATTCTCTCATAAGAAAGGTCCAGCGGAACACAGAACTTGAGACCTGAGACTTAATAGAACATTCAGAACCTAGGCTGAAGCATTTATGTTGGACAAGAGGATAATGGGGATTCATGTTGTATACATCCATAAGGTTACCCATCAATACCATGTTGTCTGGGGGAGAAAAAGGCTTACTGATGCCTTTCCTTATAAATCAAGCCCTCAAGTCCTGGTATAATCCTGGTTAATCTTCTCAGCACTTTTTTCAGCTCAATGTCATCCTTCCTGTACCAAGTTGACTGGACCTGCACATAATACTCGAAATGTGATCTCACCAACTTGTACTGCTATCACATGATGTCCCAAATACTGTACACAATACCCTTACAGATGAAGGCAAGCATGCCAAATATTTTCTTCACCATTCTGCTTCTGCCACCACTTTCATACCACCACCACTCCTGCATATCGGCGAGACCAAGCGCAGGTTCGACGATCGTTTCGCTGAACACCTCGCTCATTCCGCCTAAACTTACCTGATCTCGCAGTTGCTCAGCACTTGAACTCCCTCTCTCATTCCCAATCTGACCTTTCTGCCCAGGGCCTCCTCCATCGTCAGAGTGAGGCCCAGCCCAAATTGGAGGAACAGCACCTCGTATTTCGCTTGGGTAGTTTACACTGCAGCGGTATGAACATTGACTTCTCTAACTTCAAGTTGCCCTTACATTCCCTCTCTCTCCATCCCCTCCCCCTTCCCAGTTCTCCCACCAGTCTTACCGTCTCCGACTACATTTTATCATTGTACCGCCCACTCCCCTGACATCAGTCTGAAGAAGGGCTCGACGCAAAACATCACCCATTGCTTCTCTCCAGAGATGCTGCTTGCCATGTTGAGTAACTCCAGCATTTTGTGTCTACCATCAGGGAACTGTGAACCTATTGCCCTAGGTCACTCTGCTCTTTAACACTATCCAGAGTCCGACCATTCACTGTGTAAATCTTGCCTCGGTTTGCATGAACAAAATGCATCGTCTCGCGTTTGTCGGACATGAATTCCATCTGCCATTTTCTCAGGATCATTTATCAATGCTCAACACAATTGCAGTCAGCCATCTTAGTTGTTAGACTAGGATTAACCTATAACACGAAGTGTTGCACTGTGAAAACACAGGCCTTTTGCAACACAGGGCATTGCACTGTGAGGACACAGCTCTTTACAACTCCCAACAAGGCTGTATACAACCGTGCAGCTGCCGACTAGTCTGTTGGACACAGACGATGCAACATCCAGATCTATATGGCAAGGTCAGGGAGGTCAAGGGCCCTGCAAGTTAAAATACAGACACAACCAAGCCAAACTGCACTGCAGAGAAACAGTGAGCAGTCACCAGTGAACTACAAGGACAATGGACTTTGCAACTCCAATTACTTCATCAGAAGGACACAGGCCTGTAACCTCTCAGCACTGTGCAGTGAGCACATACCCAGCACTGTCCACCACCGTTAAACACCAGAACAACCCCTGACAGAGATCTTTGCAACTTGTGGTGATGGGGCCTTCAAAAAGAATTGAGGAGGATCAATCCGCAGGGCTTGGTGGGATTTGTGACTGGTTATTGAGAGGCAAGAAAAAAGATTGTTGGGACCTTGACTAAAATCTTTATATTTTCTCCAGCCATTGGCAGTCCCAGGGGACTGGAGAGTAGCCAATTCAGTTCCTTTGTTTAAGAGGGGAAGAAGAAATACTCCATGAAATTAAAGGCAGTGATTCTCATGCTGTGGTCGGCACGCAATTAAAGAAGACTTCTCTGGGATAGGATTTATTCCCATTTGGAAAGGAATGCGTTAATTAGGGACAGTCATTATAGCTTTGTAAGCAGCAGGTCATCTCTCACTCACTTGATCTGGTGTTTTGAGGGTAGTGTGACGGATGGTGTCTAAATGCAATAATATTGTTCATTTTAGAGTCTGACAAAATGGAGAATTTCCGCCTTTGCAAAACCTGCGCGGCATCTTTTTGCAAAAGCTGCAAAGTCCATGAGGTTCATGGCTCCAGAATGTCTGGGTCCTGGGAGGAAGTTAAGTGCAGGTTGATGTCCAGATGCCCTGTTAATTAGGGTGAAGGGGGTAACCTCATTTCTAGGTCCCTACCTGGTCGGTGAGGCAGCTTTTTCTCCGGGCTGACCCGTCCTCGTGGCCTACCAGCGGGCTTGGAGTGCCGTTTCCTGGCGGGGGCCACCCAGCACCTCGGCTTCGGTGGCGGTACAGCACTGGAGCGCTATCGCGGAGCGGAGCGGGCGATGCCTTGCCTGGGTCGCCGCGCTAGATCGACGCGCTGGAGCTCTGGTGAGCTGTGACCGTGAGTTCGACACCTCTGGGCTGCGGGTCTGCGGAGAGGAGTGGGCGGCGCCGACTTCACCATCGGGAGCCTGGGAGCTCCAAACCGGCGCGGCCTTGTCGGCTTCGGAAGCCGCGGACTCCGGTAAGGAATGCGGCCGTTCCAGGTGGCCCAGCCGCTGAGTGGACTCTACCGATGCCGGGGCAACATCACCCGGTGAAAACGGCCAGGAACATCGGGCCTCCGTAGAGGGAATAGCGGAGGCCTCAATAGGCCTGACTTTGGGTGAACTGGGGTTGGGGACTGGACATTGTGCCTTCCCCCACAGTGGTAATCATTGTGGGGGGATGATTTTTGTGTGCTGTGTCTTTGTTAGTCTGTGTTCAAGATGGCGGTCGGAGGGGAGAGTGGGCGCTGGCGCGGTTTAGCTGCCGCTGCTCTCGCCTCAAATTGTGTTTCTGATTTTCTTCTTTGTGCCTTTAGAATGAATTCTGTCCTTAATTTGTGTATTGTGATGTTGTTGATGTGCCTACTATTTTTATAATTTTTATTCTGCTTATATGTTTTGTAATCTGCTTATCTGCAAGGCGTCCTTGAGAGTCTTTGAAAGGCGCCCATAAGTATAATGATAAATAAAAAAATTAAAAAATTGATAATATGTATGAGGGTTTTGCAGAAGGAGCTGAGTCCTGCTGCAAATACATTATCAGGATAGGTTGTGGAATGGTATGTTATAATACCACTGTTAACTATGTTGCATGGTCTTTGCACTGTTATTTGTGATTGGTCAAGACAAGGGGCCTTGCCCAAATTGTTAATATTATCTGGCAAAATGTTTCTTTACTTGGGGAACTGTCTTCCATTAAGAACTCTATGTAGAATCTATGTAATGGGATATATTGTGATTGGGTTAGGGAACTGTCAATTAATGTATTATATGAGCTTTATTTATGATTGGTTTGTAGGGGTTCCCACTCCCCTCCCCCCCATTATGTATTTGGCGCCATGGGTCCGATAGAGTATATAAGAGGGGAGAGCACATGAGTCTGTGTCGACCTTCTGAGGAGCACTTGGGACCGTGCTGACCTGCTGGAGGTGTCTATTCGCACGAGGCTGAAGTGCTTGGACGAGTAGAGACAAGGATCGGACCCGCGGTGTTGGTTAGGTTTCGTATAGAATAGTGTATTTTGTGATTGGACATAAAGTTAGTTGATCCAGTGCTAGACTCAGTGTTTTACTGAACCAGACTCACGTGGTGAGAATAGGAGCAGAATTACACATGAATCCAAGTATGGCATTTGATAAAATCCCCAATGAAAGGCTAATCAAAAAGATTAACATTCATATGTGAAATCCAGGTTAGCCGGGAAGTGCTGTTAGGTAAATTGAATGGATTAAAGGCTGATAAATCCCCAGGGCCAGATAGGCTGCATCCCAGAGTACTTAAGGAAGTAGCCCCAGAAATAGTGGATGCATTAGTGATAATTTTTCAAAACTCTTTAGATTCTGGAGTATTTCCTGAGGACTCGAGGGTAACTAATGTAACCCCACTTTTTAAAAAGGGACGGAGAGAGAAAACGGGGAATTACAGACCAGTTAGTCTAACATCGGTAGTGGGGAAAATGCTAGAGTCAGTTATTAAAGATGGGATAGCAGCACATTTGGAAAGTGGTGAAATCATTGGACAAACTCAGCATGGATTTATGATAGGTAAATCATGTCTGACGAATCTTATAAAATTTTTCGAGGATGTAACTAGTAGAATGGATATGGGAGAACCAGTGGATGTGTTATATCTGGACTTTCAGAAGGCTTTCGACAAGGTCCCACATAAGAGATTAGTATGCAAACTTAAAGCACACGGTATTGGGGGTTCACTATTGATGTGGATAGAGAACTGGCTGGCAGATAGGAAGCAAAGAGTAGGAGTAAACGGGTCCTTTTCAGAATGGCAAGCAGTGACTAGTGGGGTGCCACAATGCTCAGTGCTGGGACCCCAGCTATTTACAATATATATTAATGATCTGGATGAGGGAATTGAATGCAACATCTCCACGTTTGTGGATGATACGAAGCTGGGGGCAGTGTTAGCTGTGAGGAGGATGCTAGGAGGCTGCAGGTGACTTGGATAGGCTGGGTGAGTGGACAAATGCATGGCAAATGCAGTATAATGTGGATAAATGTGAGGTTTTCCACTTTGGTGGCAAAAACAGGAAAGTAGACTATTATCTCAATGGTGGCGATTAGGAAAAGGGGAAATGCAACGAGACCTGGGTGTCATGGTACACCAGTCATTGAAAGTAGGCATGGAGGTGCAGCAGGCAGTGAAGAAAGTGAATGGTATGTTTGCATTCATAGCAAAAGGATTTGAGTATAGGAGCAGGGAGGTTCTGCTGCAGTTGTACAGGGTCTTGGTGAGACCACACTGGAGTATTGCGTATAGTTTTGGTCTCCTAATCTGAGGAAAGTCATTCTTGCCATAGAGGGAGTACAGAGAAGGTTCACCAGACTGATTCCTGGGATGTGAGGATTTTCATATGAAGAAAGACTGGATAGACTCGGCTTGCACTCGCTAGAATTTAGAAGATTGATGGGGGATCTTATAGAAACTTACACAATTCTTAAGGGGTTGGACAGGCTAGATTCTGGAAGATTGTTCCCAATGTTGGGGAAGTCCAGGACAAGGGGTCACAGTTTAAGGATAAGGGGGAAGTCTTTTAGTACCGAGATGAGAAAAACATTTTTCACACAGAGAGTGGTGACTCTGTGGAATTATCTG
The DNA here is from genome assembly GCA_038087875.1 of Malacoraja senta. NCBI lineage: Eukaryota > Metazoa > Chordata > Chondrichthyes > Rajiformes > Rajidae > Malacoraja > Malacoraja senta. The sequence continues at coordinate 959,259 of JAXLNO010001545.1, forward strand.
CCACAGAAGGTAGTTGAGGCCAGTTCATTGGCTATATTTAAGAGGGAGTTAGATGTGGCCCTTGTGGCTAAAGGGATCAGGGGGTATGGAGAGAAGGCAGGTACAGGATACTGAGTTGGATGATCAGCCATGATCATATTGAATGGCGGTGCAGGCTCGAAGGCCGAATGGCCTACTCCTGCACCTATTTTCTATGTTTCTATGTGGCGGTCCATGGTGGTGCTAACCCTCGGCTCTGGTGTTGGGTCAAGTGACTTGGTTTGGCGTCCAAAAAAACCAAATAAATTAAATTGAATTGAATTGAATTGAATGTGCCTATGCCCTCGTTGCCCACTGGATTGCTTGCTTTGGCGTCCCGTTGGACATATCCTCGTACCGGGGGGTTCAGTTCACGTCTGAACTGTGGTCTGCGATGGCTCGCCTGTTGGGGACACAGCTTCACCATATCACGGCTATCATCCCCAGTCTAATGGGTTGGTGGAGTGGTTCCCCCACCATCTCAAGGCACGCCTCACGGGTCCCGAGTGGATGGATGAGTTGCAGTGGGTCTTGCTGGGGATTCGACACCCCAGAAAGAGGATTTGGCTTCGTCCTATGCGGAATTGGTCTATGGCACCCCGCTTACCGTCGCTGGGGAATTTACTCCAGCTGCTGGTGTGTCCCTGGAGCTACCCTCATCTGTGTTGGTCCATTTGCGGGAGACGGTCGGCGCCCTGTCTCCTGCACCAACGTCTCGCCATGGCGCGGCTCCTTCCATGTGACGCCGGCTCTCATGGACTGTTTGTATGTTAGGCTGTGGGCGAGGAGCTTATTCCAATGTTCCGTGACCTAAGTCACCGAACTACATGAAATTTTCACATATTGTGTAAAAATATTATATAAATCACCCCTGAAACTCGTCATGAACAAGACTTGCACATTTTTTATTAAATTAGAGAAAAAACGGAAAAATGTCGGGTATTTTAGTCCAATCAAAGCACGTTTAACATTGAGTTGTATGCGAGTTGGCCAATCACGCACTTTGTTTCAGGCTAGCTAGGCAGGGAGCACACAACATGGCTGAGAGAGCTTCACTGATGCCTGTTTTACAGGAGATTCCGATGAAGGTTCTTTCTAGTTCTGTGGAATACATGTCGTGGAAACTTGCAGCAGGGTAATTGAATTTAGTGAGAAAGCATTAAGAAGTCTGAAGAATGTGCTGCTAAGTGCATATAAGAGAAACAAAGCCTTGAAAGGAAAGTCCCTGCTGAGGTGTTGCTGTCAAACTTTGTGAATCAAATGGAACTGAAAGGTAAGATCTAAAGTCTGAATTATGAAAATTAATCTGTATGGACTTTAATTAATTTAATTGCACCCTTTTATAATGTGAAAAAATGAGATTTGGAGGCTGTACATTCACTCATTCATTCATTCGTTCATTCATTCATTCATTCATTCATTCATTCACTCATTCGTTCATTCCCTCACTCATTCATTCATTCATTTGTTCATTCCCTCACTCATTCATTCACTCACTCACTCATTCACTCATTCACTCACTCACTCACTCATTCATTCATTCATTCATTCACTCATTCATGAAGTTGAGGGCCTAAACTAGTGTATCCATAACACAGTAAATTAAACATTTTCACTAATGCCAGCTTGTTGTAGTCTAATAAGTCTTTAACATCTAATCTCGGAGCTGACTGCGATAACTTAACGGGAAAAAGTGCTCTGACCGCGGGGCCTAGGTACTTAATATAGTGAAGCCGCGGTCTCAATTAAGAAGCGGCCGATTCGCGAACGTGGAGCCGCGGGGTGTGTTTGGATCATCACCGCGGGGGGGGGGGGGAGGCTGTACATAGTGCCGTCCGCAGCAGCCAATTTCCAGGCCCCGACCACGGGAGAAAAACGGAGGGATATTGATCGCACTTTATAGGCTGCAATTAGAGTGAGAAATGGTCAGAAATGGTTGATGTTTCTGTAGAAATGAATTGGTGTATATGAACTTGAACTAATTTTTCTATGGTAGTAACTTATTGTTACTCTCATTAACCATATAACCATAACAGCACGGAAACAGGCCATCTCGGCCCTTCAAGTCCGTGCTGAACATGTTTTTTAATTTTTTTTAAATTAAAAACAAATACTTCCCCCTAGTCCCATCTACCTGCACTCAGACCATAACCCTCCATTCCTTTCCCGTCCATATACCCATCCAATCTATTTTTAAAGGATAACATCGAACCTGCCTCCACCACTTCCACTGGAAGCTCATTCCACACAGCTACCACTCTCTGAGTAAAGAAGTTCCCCCTAATGTTACCCCTAAACTTCTGTCCCTTAATTCTCAAGTTATGTCCCCTTGTTTGAATCTTCCCTACTCTCAATGGGAAAAGCTTATCCACGTCCACTCTGTCTAACCCGCTCATAATTTTAAAGACTTCTATCAAGTCCCCTCTTAACCTTCTGCGCTCCAAAGAATAAAGACCTAACTTGTTCAACCTTTCTCTGTAACTTAGTTGCTGAAACCCAGGCAACATTCTAGTAAATCTCCTCTGTACTCTCTCTATTTTGTTGACTATTAAGAAGAAGGTGAAATGTTATGAATTGAAGTCCATGCAGACTTAATGACTATGAGATTTTTTTTTCTGTAGCCTCTGCCTGACCCTCCAATTGAACTTGAACTAACTTATCAATGGTAGTAAATTACAGTGTAAGTCTCATTGAAATTAAATAGAGGTTGACATTTTATGAATTGAAATCCAAGCAGACCTAGGTACTATGAGATGTTTCTTTCTCTAGCTATTCTGCAGCCTCTGCTCCTCCACTTGAACTTGAACGAACTTATCTATGGCAGTCAATTACAGTGTAAGTCTCATTGACATTAAGAAGAGATTGACATTTTATGAATTGAAGTCCATGCAGACCTAAGTAATATGAGATTTTTTTTTCTGCAGCTTCTGCCCCTCCACTCTTCAGAGCCTGTCCACACAAAAGTGTTTGTGTGGACATGCACTGTGATTTAATGAACACTAATTTGATAATTTGCAGACTTGCCATCCCATCAGCCTGGACATGCATACATGTTTAATTTCCTCATTGATATGACGATATTGTCTTACATAATATAAAACATGAAAAGATGTAAAATGCTCCCTGACACATATTATCTTCTATTATTAGGAGGCAGCAGTGTATCCCGGGTTATCATGCAGAGTGCTATCGTCACTTCAAAAGACTTTGAATCTGATGAAGAATATTGAGATAAAAGATCAGATGTAATGTAAACAAAATAAATTGGGGAAATAAATGATTATATAAAGTTTTATTTTAATGTCGATCGTTTCACTGTTTATTTGGTCAAATTATTTAAACAATGAGTGAATTACTTATGATAATGGCGTGCTGGTGAATGACTGCGACAGTCCACCCACCGATCCACACATACATACATACAAACACACATCCACACACACATCCATCCGTATGCACACTTCCATGCATGCAAACACACACATACATGCACACATAAATCCGCACCCACTCACATCCACACATCCATTCACACGCAGACATACATGTACACATCCAGACACACATCCACACATACATGCACACATACATACATCCACACGTACATACACACTTACATCCACAGATACACGTTTGAAAGGTATACACAGACACACACACACAAAGTAGAGATAAACAATGCAACACTTTTAGGGTTCTTTTTGGTTAAAGGTAATAGCCCTCATTTGCAAAGGCACCATCGGGGGGGGGGGTCTCTAACATAAATATAAGCTCATTGTAGCTTAAAATGAATACTCATCGAGTAAACATCAGAGCATTCGATTCTTGGCCAGGATGTGATATTTACATCAGAAATAAGACAGGTCTCTTACAGGTCTGTCACCCAGCCTGGCACTGCCCCAGTCCCACTATGGCCGTTACCCCCACTCTCCCCACTATGGCAGTCAGTGGGGTTCAGTAAACGGGGAAACCTAGAGAATCTGTCCTGACCCTTTAATCAGGCAGGTTCATGAGCCCTTAAAACCTGGGATCTCTGCTGCAGTCTCATTAAATTTCCTATTAAAGCGACTGGAAGATGCCTTGCAGGACTGTCCCCCAGCCTGGCACTGCCCCAGTCCCTCTATGGCTGTGACCCCCACTATGCACACTGGCAGTCAGTGGGGTTCAGTAAAGGGAGGAATCCACAAGAACTGCCCTAACCCATTAATTAGGCTGGTTCAGGAGCAGGACCTCTGCGACAGTGTCATTAAAAAAACACACTCACAATTATATTCATCATATTATTTTTATTTAATATAATTATAATTAATTATATATGATTACAGTCATATTTACAAGATATATATATATATATTGGTATAATAATATATAGTTTAAATGGACTGCAACACGGAAATAGGCTGCCCATGGTGTAATATGGGCATTGGCCACTAGATGGCGCTTACTTTCCCGATCTGATTTTAACCATATAACCATATAACCATTACAGCACGGAAACAGGCCATCTCGGCCCTTCAAGTCCGTGCCGAACACTTTTTTTTCCCACTTCTTTCCTCTTACTTCCCCCTAGTCCCATCTACCTGCACTCAGACCATAACCCTCCATTCCTTTCCCGTCCATATACCCATCCAATCTATTTTGAAAGGATAAAATCGAACCTGCCTCCACCACTTCCACTGGAAGCTCATTCCACACAGCTACCACTCTCTGAGTAAAGAAGTTCCCCCTAATGTTACCCCTAAACTTCTGTCCCTTAATTCTCAAGTCATGTCCCCTTGTTTGAATCTTCCCTACTTTCAATGTGAAAAGCGTATCTACGTCAACTCTGTCTAACCCGCTCATCATTTTAAAGACCTCTATCAAGTCCCCCCTTAACCTTCTGCGCTCCAAAGAATAAAAGGCCTGTCTCACGAGTCTGCGGTCATTGGCGGTGATACAGGAAGTATCTACCGCTCGTGGACCGCCAGAGACCGTGGGTTCGGTCAAACGCACACTGCCGGGGCCGTGCGGCGTTGGTCCCAACACCGCACGGTGCTCACAAAAAGTCAACAATGTCTAAAAATATTTTCCTACCGCACAGCCGCCGCCAGTGAGGCACGGTCACCACCACAGCCGCCGCCAGTGCGGCACGAGCGCCGTGAGTCGAACTTTCACCGCCACAGCCGCCGCCAGTGAGGCACGTATGCGGCACGGCCGCCGCTACAGCCCCGCGCTCCGAAAGATGTCATCGCGTAGCGCGTCGCATTGCGCGATGATGTCATCGCATAGCGCGTAGCGTTGTGCGATGACGTCATCACCCGACGCCGCAAGCTCGTGGAACCGGCCGTACGGAGATCACTCGCCCCCCGCGCAGCATCCGTGCGGCGCTCTCGTGGTTGCCGTGCGGTCCCCTCTTCCGGCGACGCCGCGCTTCACCGCCAATGACCGCAAACCCGTGGGACAGAGCCTTAAAGACCTAACTTGTTCAACCTTTCTCTGTAACTTAGTTGCTGAAACCCAGGCAACATTCTAGTAAATCTCCTCTGTACTCTCTCTATTTTGTTGACATCCTTCCTATAATTAGGCGACCAAAATTGTACTCCATACTCCAGAATTGGCCTCACCAATGCCTTGTACAATTTTAACATTACATCCCAACTTCTAGATTCAATGCTCTGATTTATAAAGGCCAGCACACCAACAGCTTTCTTTACCACCCTATCTACATGAGATTCCACCTTCAGGGAACTATGCACAGTTATTCCTTGATCCCTCTGTTCAACTGCATTCCTCAATTCGCTACCATTTACCATGTACAGTACGTCCTATTTTGATTTGTCCTACCGAGATGTAGCACCTCACATTTATCAGCATTAAACTCCATCTAATTTTCTAATTAGTTTAATTAATTAATGTGCAACGTTTGGCACCGACGAGTTATGACATCCTTCTCAATTATATTTCATCTAAATCTGTGGAAAATTTCATGTAGTTCGGTGACTTGGGTCACGAAAACTGATTTCTAGACACATTTTTGATGCTCGGCCCACAGCCTATGTCTTTCTTCGCTGGCAAGGCAATGCGAGACAAAGGTGACGCCCACCGGTCACCTTTGCAATGCCCATATGAGGGTCCCTTTCGGGTACTGCAGCATGGGCCTACTACTTTTGTGTTGGACATGCAGGGTCGTCGTGACACTGTATCTGTGGCTCGTTTGAAGACGCCCCATTTGTACCTTAGCGAGCCGGTGCAGGGGCCCCAGCCTTGTCGTTGGGGGTGTCCGCCATCCCGGGTGCTCCCAAGTTCATCTGTACTGGGCGAGTCCTCTGTGCGTGGGGATGTGTGCACGCACGAGGTCCGGCCGCCTCATTCGTCTTCCCTTTCGGTTCCGTGCCTTTGGTTTTGAGGGGGGGGTGGATCCTGTGGCAGCCTCTGGTGGTTAGCCACTCGTGGTGTGAACCCTCTGCTCTGGGGGTTGGGTCATGTGACTTGGTTTGGCGGGAAGAGCGGGTCACGGGTCTCCCCTGGGGTACATACACTGCTGGTAACACCTTTGCCCCTTGTTGTGGTTCTGAGAGCTGTTCTGTATTAACCTAATAAGGATCACTTTGTTTGACAACACGTGTCTCGCTATATATACATTTAAAGGAGACTTGGTCTTATGGATTTATAACTGGCTTACTGATAAAAGACAAGGTTGTGGAGGAAGGGTGCATTCTGTCTGGAGGTCTGTGACCATTAGAGTTCTGCAGGGATCTATGCTGGAAACTGTTGTTTGTGATATATATAAATGACTTGGACATAAATGAAGATGGATTGGTTGGTAAATTCGCAGGTGACACAAAGATTTCTGCAGTTGCAGACAGTGCAAAAGGTTGTCAACGTATGCAGCAGGATATAGTTTAACTACAGAAATGGTTGGAGAAATATCAGATGGAGTTTAATCCAAGTTAGTGTGAGGAGTTGCGCTTTGTGAGGTGGATTGTAAACGGGGGATTGATCTATCTCGAAACAAGGAAGTGCAGATGTGGGTTTACAAACAAGACTGTGCTGGAGTAACTCAGCAGGTCAGACAGCATCTCTGGAGTGTATGGGCAATGATCCTTCATCAGACAAATTGTAGAGTGAGGGGGAGGGGACAAGGGAGAAACTGGAAGAGAGGCAGGACAATGAGTGGCTGGTAATAGGTGAACAGGTAAATGGAGGTTGATAGGTAAATGGTTGATAGGTAAATGTGGATAAATGTGAGGTTATCCACTTTGGTGGCAAAAAACGGGAAGGCAGACTATTATCTAAATGGTGGCCGATTAGGAAATGGGGAGGTGCAGCGAGACCTGGGTGTCATGGTACACCAGTCATTGAAAGTAGGCATGCAGGTGCAGCAGGCAGTGAAGAAAGCGAATGGTATGTTGGCCTTCATAGCAAGAGGATTTGAGTATAGGAGCAGGGAGGTTCTACTGCAGTTGTACAGGGTCTTGGTGAGACCACACCTGGAGTATTGCGTACAGTTTTGGTCTCCAAATCTGAGGAAGGACATTATAGCCATAGAGGGAGTGCAGAGAAGGTTCACCAGACTGATTCCTGGGATGTCAGGACTTTCATATGAAGAAAGACTGGATAGACTTGGCTTATACTCGCTAGAATTTAGGAGATTGAGAGGGGATATTATAGAAACGTACAAAATTCTTGTGGGGTTGGACAGGCTAGATGCAGGAAGATTGTTCCCGATGTTGGGGAAGTCCAGAACAAGGGGTCACAGCTTAAGGATAAGGGGGAAATCCTTTAAGAACGAGATGAGGAAAAACTTTTTCACACAGATAGTGGTGAATCTCTGGAACTCTCTGCCACAGAGGGTAGTTGAGGCCAGTTCATTGGCTATATTTAAGAGGGAGTTAGATGTGGCCCTTGGGGCTAAAGGGATCAGGGGGTATGGAGAGAAGGCAGGTACGGGATACTGAGTTGGATGATCAGCCATGATCATATTGAATGGCGGTGCAGGCTCGAAGGGCCGAATGGCCTACTCCTGCACCTATTTTCTATGTATCTATGTATCTATGTAAATGGCAGGAGAAATGGAATGTGTGAGAGTAAAATCTAGAAGAGTTGTGTATTGTGAAGACAGAGGAAGGAATGTAGGTGGTACAGGAGGGGAAAGGAAGCTAATCAGTGCATGTCCAGGTGCGGCCCATGGTCGGGGGAGGGGGAGGAAAGAGAGATGTGTGGGTGAAAAGTGGGGTAGGGGGGATGTTAGAAGTTACCTAAAATTGTAGAATTGAATGTTCATACTGTTGGGTTGTAAGCTATCCAAACAAAATAGGGGGTGCTGTTCCTCCAGTTTTTTGTGTGGCCTTACTCAGGCCGTGGTGGGGGTCCAGGACAGAAAGGTCAGTCTGGGAATGGGAAGGGGAGTACAAAGGTGTGGCAACCGGGATATCGGTAGGCCTTGCCGGACCAAGCGCGTGTTCTGCTGGGGTCGCTGGATGGAGAGGAGGGAGGATGTTTAAGGACAGATGTTATATCTACAGTGTATATTGTGGAAAGTGCCTGGAGAGGGGGTGGATTTAGTGGGATGGCTCAAGAGTGCTTTATTTGCCACATTTGCAACTGCACAGTGAAAATCCTTTTGAATATATTACACATGCCACCAATGGCACCGCCATTTTTAGCACCTGTATTCAAAGTCCAAAGTCCTGTCGGCTGGATTGGACATATTTGTGTCTGAAGAGATGCCTCCAGTTGCCGACCTTGAAGACGCTGGAGGCATTACCGTGATTCACCCTCCTACCAGCCCATGCTCGTCACATCCAACATCTCAAGCTCTCTCCCGGTAATGCCGTCCGACGATCCTTCGGGCTGGTTCCCACCGTGACCAGAGTTTGCGCGTTTCCACTGTGACTACGTGGGTGCTCTGCTTTCCTCCCACATCGGAAAGACGTGTCGGTTTGTCGGTTAATTGGCCTCTCTAAATTGTCCCTAATGTGTTGGATAGAACTTGTGTATGGGTCCCCACAAACTTGGTTGGGCAAAGGGCCTGTTTCAACACTATATCACTAAGCTAAACTAAGCTATGTTAACATAGATATAAATATCAAACCAAAACATTGTTATTTTCATCTCAGAGCCCATCTGGCGCCCAACAGTTTCTGAAAATGTCCAAGGTGCCTGTGGACACCACCTGCACCTTCAGCAAGGACACCTGGCCATGGATGTAAGCCCGAAAAGGGGCAGGCTGTTGGCCTGGGTGTAGCCCTTGGCTACCCGCTGCCATGACTCACAAATGGTCTGCTTGGCCATATCCAGCAGCAAACCAAGCAAGAGCTCCCGTGACCGACCTCCCCTTCCCCACCCCCGGGTACCCAAAGAACAATAAAGACAGCAAGCTCTCACGTCCCACGTAGATGTGGTACACAAACTCCTCGGTCGCAGAAGTGGCAGATGGGTGAGGCCACGTTTGGAGAACTGCATTCACTTTAGGTCACTTTTGGATGTTGGAAGCTGGAAATAGTGCAGAAAAGATTTAGGAGGATGTTGCCAGGTGGTGAAGGCCTGTGCTTTTGGGAAACACTGAGCAGGGTAGGACTTGTAGAGGTGTATAAGGTCATGAGGAGAATGGATGGAGTGAGGGGGAATCCTCTGGCAGCTTCTTCCAAACACCCACCACCCTTTGTGTGAAAAAGTTACCCCTCGGATTCCTATTAATTTTTTTCCCCTTAACCTTGAACCTATGTGCTCTGGTCCTCCATTCCCCTACTCTGGGCAAAACACACTGTGCATCTACCCGATCTATTGCTCTCATGATCTTATATACCTCAAACATCATCCCTTTTCTTCCTGCGCTCCATGGAATAGAGATCCAGCCAACTCAACATCTCCCTATAGCTCAAACCCTCTAGTCCTGGCAACATCCTCGTAAATCTTTTTTGAACCCTTTCAAACTTGACAATATCTTTCCAAAGCATGGTGCCCAGACCTGAAACACAATATTCTAAATGCAGTCTCACCAACATCTTATATAAATGCAGCATGACCTCCCAACTTCTATACTCATTACTCTAACTGATGATGGCCAAAGTGAGGAGGCAGTTACAATTACGGTATTTAAAAGGCATTTGGAGAAGTACTGGGATACAAAAGAGAGAAAGGAATAGTGTCCTTTGGCAGACAGATTTATTACGGTAGAGGTATGGATTTGTTCTTGTAGCAACTCACAATCACCTAGAGGAACTCAGCAGGTCAAGCAGCATCAGTGGAGAGAAAATAATTGTCAAGGCTATGCGTTGAAACTGTTTCTGTGCTGTACAACTCTGTAACTAGCATTATCAGGGGAGTCAGTCCAAGTCCAGAGTCTGTCTTGTAGTAATGATAGGGTTCACATCCGAGAGGCAGCATTCCTCAGGGAAGTCTGCCCTCTCTGTCCACAAACTATTCCCCCCTCCAACTGTTTAATAAGAGTTGGGACATTGTTCTCCTGGTCACAAACAATACTTACTCTTCAACTCTTCATACGTACAAATCCTGTCACTTTGTTCTATTTAGCTTAGATATACAGCATGAAAACAGACCCTGCGGCTCACCTAGTCCACGCCGACCATCGACCACCCATTCATGCTAGTTCTATGTTATCCCACTCTCCTAATCCTCTCCCTATACTCTAGGTGCAATTGTAGAGGCCAATTCCACGCAGTCACAGGGAGAACATGCAAACTCCACACAGTCAGCACCCGAGGTCCGAATGAAACTTTGGCGCTGTGAGGCAACCTTTAGGAAGGAATTGCAGATGCTGGTTGCCATCGAAGATAGTTTGGCGGTCTCAAGAACGACAACTGAAGTTTTAAACAAACGTTTATTCGAAAATCCACTTTTCAGTAAACAGGTTCTCTCGACATGTACACAAAAATGCTGGAAGGTACACAAAAATGTACCTCGACATGTCTGGCCACATCGGTGGTCAGCGCTGAAATAACGCGCAAAAGCAAAACCGCGCGAAAACAAGCTGCCCCTCCCGAGTCACATGACCGCGGCTTCCGAACGCCGGTTTCGATACGCCTGCGCCAGTAGGTGCTGCTACATGCCCCCCCCCCCAGAATCCGCGGTACGGAAACACACGGGTAACCGGATGGTTATCCGGAACGCGTAGTCCGAGGTCGCGGGGCGAGCGTAACGGTAGGGGCCGGCAAATCAGAACCGGAGGGACGTGAAAAACGCGAACGAGGGACGGGCGTACAAAAGGGACCGGAGAAACATGACCGGGGGTAACAGGTATAGAGGGCGGTAAAACGGCCGGTGGACGTCCTCTACGCCACGGAGTAGCTACTGTCACCGGGCTATCCTCGTCGATGTGTGCTGGCTCAAGGCGGCTCACGGAGACGAACTCCTCCTTGCCACCCATGTCCAACGTAAACGTCGAGGCACCAGTACTCAGCACCCTGTACGGACCCTCCTACACCCGCTGTAATGGCGAGCGGTGAGCATCTCTACGGAGAAAAACATAAGCACAATCGTAACATAGTAGGCACATGCACCGCAGACGAACCATGCCGGGAAGTGGGCACCGGGACCAAAGTGCCCGCCCGCTCGCGAAGGTCAGCTAACAACGGCAAAGCCGGGACCTCTTGATCCCGGGGGACGGGCAGGAAATCCCCAGGAACTCGCAAAACCGAGCCGTAAACCAACTCGGCCGAGGAGGCTTTGAGGTCCTCGTTAGGCGTGGTTCTGATGCCTAGGACCCAAAGCAACTGGTCGACCCAATCTGGGCCGGTGTGTCGAGCTTTCAACGCCGACTTGAGGTGCCTGTGGAAACGCTCAACCAAACCGTTGGACTCTGGGTTATACGCGGTGGTCTGATGCAGCTTCGCGCCATACAGCTGCGCGATACCACTCCACAGGGAGGACGTGAACTGGGCCCCATGCCGTGACCCGCTTCCACAACCCATGCCAGACGAACTTTGCCGCGACCAAGGCTGAGGTGGCATGAATGGACGGGTGCGCTAGGCTGTGGATAGTGTTGAAAATCCGACGTCTCCAAGCAACCAGAACAATGGGACGGGCTTTGCCGGTGGAGATATCGCAAAGGACTCGCACGCCGGTAGCGCCGCAAGGCACCTTAGCCAGCTTGAGACCTGATTCAGCATTGCTGTAAACCTCCATACCGGCATCTGCCTGTTGGACAGCGGCCAGCCCCTCATAATCCACGCCTAGACTTAACGCTGAAACTTCTGGCAGCGCTGGACGGAACAACGCATCAGCCACAACGTTCAGCATCCCTGCCACATGCCGAATATCGGACGTGAAATGTAGGCGAGGTGCCGTTGCTGTCTGGCAGACCAGGGATCAGATACCTTGGTCAACGCGAACGTGAGTGGCTTGTGGTCTGTGAATGCCGTGAAAGCGCGCCCCTCCAGGAAATAACTAAAATGACGGATCGCTAGGTAGAGCGCAAGGAGTTCCCGGTCGAAAGCGCTATACTTCAGGGGCTCGCAGCTGCCTGCTGAAAAATGCCAGCGGCACAGCGACTACCTATGCGTTGCTCGAGGACGGCGCCTACCGTGACGTCGGAAGCGTCCTTGGTGAGGGCCGTTTGGGCTGACTCCCTAGGATGTTCCAGCATAGTGGCGTTGGCCAATGCAGTCTTAGCCCCCTCGAACGCCTTCTCCGCCTCCTTGGACCAGACCAGGTCCTTAGGCTTACCGGCCAGGCATTGGAACAACGGCCGCATGATGGCGGCTGCTGACGGGACGAATCGGTGGTAGAAATTAACCATCCCGATAAACTCCCGCAGACCCTTGACCGATTGGGGCCTTGGGAAGCGACGGATACCGTCGACCTTCCCGAGCAGTGGCTGCGCACCGTGGGAGGTGATGCTGTGACCCAAGAATGAAATGGAACACAATCCGAACTGGTACTTCGCGGGGTTGATCACCAACCCGTGTTTGCGCAGCCATTCGAAGAGCAGGCGGAGGTGCCTGACATGCTCTGCCTGTGAGCTGCTGGCCACCAGGATATCATCGAGGTAGATGAATATGAACGGCAAACCCCGACCGACCTGATCCATTAACCTTTGAAACGCCTGAGCAGCGTTCTTCAGGCCAAAGGCATTCTAAGCCATTCGAAGAGGCCGAATGGGGTGATGATGGCCGTCTTAGGGACGTCGTCGGGATGGACAGGAATTTGATTATACCCGCGAATGAGGTCAATCTTCGAGAAAAAGGTTGTGCCTTCCAGATGGGCCGAGAAATCCTGGATGTTCGGGACTGGGTACCGATCAGCTGAGGTTACCGGGTTCAAGCGCCTGTAATCACCGCAAGGTCTCCAACCCTCGGACGCTTTGGGCACCATGTGTAGCGAGGAAGCCCAAGGGCTATCCAACCGCCGGACGATCCCTAGGTCCTCCATAAGCTGGAACTCGTCTCGTGCGATGCACAGTTTATTGGAGGCGGCGCGCTTGGGCGTGCGCCGGTGGGCCCTCGGTGGGAATGTGGTGGACCACGCCATGACTGGGCACGGCACCGTCGAACCGAGGCGTGAGCAACCCTGGGAAGTCGGCAAGCAGGGCTGCAAAAGGTTGCTGGATCTCAGCTACCTCGTCGAGTTGCTGTAGGGGCGTGGACGGACCGCGCGGCTTGGCAGGGCACAGGTCCGACACAGGGACCATGCGTCCACCTCGCACATCGACTAACATGGAGAACGCGTGCAAGAAATCGGCCCCCAGGATCGGTTGGGCTACGTCAGCAACGATAAACTTCCACCTGTACGGGCGGGAGTCGAAATTTAAGTCCAGGGTCCAAGTACCGTAAGTGCGAATGTCGCTCCCGTTAACAGCCGAGAGGTCGGGTCCTACCTTACTGGCGTGAATATCTGGGGCGCTCGGAGGCAGGATGCTGGCATGGGCACCAGAGTCCACCAGGAAACGGTGGCCGGAATGGCGATCGCGGACGTAGAGGCGTTCGTTTGGGCCGATCGCGTTCGCCTCTATGGATGATCGGCCGAGGCATTGCCCGGGTACGAGCAGGTACGTTGATGGTAGTAACACCAGCGACGTTGGCTGGAGACCACAGGCCGCGGCGATTCGTCTTCGCCACTGGGCTGTGCTTCTTCTTCCTCCCGATGTCGGTTCGGTGGCAACCGCACCATGACCAGGGGGCGGGCGAAAGCAAACACGTCCCGCCGTCTGTGTGCCCACAATTCGTCAGCTCTCTCCGCGAGTTGTTGAGGGTCGCTGAAATCAGCCCTGGCGAGCATTAGTCAGGCATCTGCTCCAGAAACACCTGTTCGAAAAGCAGAAGCGGGCGGTGCCCGTCCATCAGGGCTAAAATCTTCGCCATGATGGTGGATGGCCGTAGGTCGCCGACACTGTCCATATGCAGCAGCTTTGCTGCCCTGTCTCTGCAGCTGAGACCGTAAGCGTGGAGCAGCAGGGCCTTCAGCCCTTCGTATTTGGCGATGGACGGCGGGTCCCTGATGTAGGGCAACAACCTCGAGGCACAGTCCTGCGGCAATGCACCCACCACATGGAAATACATTGTGTCGTCTGCTACGATGCGATGGAGATAAAACTGTGCCTCACCGTGGGCGAATCACACCTGAGGTTGGTCAGGCCAAAACGATGGCAATTTGAAAGCCGGTGAGCCCTGCTTTCAAAATTCTGGCTGATTCTGCGGGAACGCTGTCTTCCTGCATAATTCTCTTGTCTAACGACGGTTAGACAGGTCGGGGTCACCAATTTGGTGGTCCCAAGAACGACAACTGAAGTTTTAAACAAACTTTTATTCGAAAATCCACTTTTCAGTAAACAGGTTCTCTCGACACGTCTGACCATATCGGTGGTCAGTGCTGAACTAACGCGCGAAAGCAAAACCGCGCAAAAACAAGCAGCCCCTCCCGAGTCACGTGACCGCGGCTTCTGAACGCCGGGTTCGATACCTGCATGCGCCAGTAGGCGGCGGTACAATAGACACAAAATGCTGGAGAAACTCAGCGGGACAGGCATCATATCTGGATAGAAGGAATGGGTGACGTTTTGGGTCGAGATCCTTCTTCAAACTGAGCTAGTCTGAAACGTCACCCATTCCTTCTACCCAGAGATGTCGCCTGTCCTGCTGAGTTACTCCAACATGTTGTGTCTATCTGCTGTGAGGCAACAACTCCATTAACTGAGCGAGTGAGCTTGTCGGGAGAGGCATACAATTTCTGAAATTAATGCAATTACCGGTTGTAAAGCAGCGCAAAGCGCTCCTGAAATGTAACTTTGAAATATCGGGACTACATTACCCAGATGCCACTGGGCGGTAAGTCCCTGGCCGCTGGTGTCACAGGGCATTGACGCCGGACGTGACGCTTCGTGAAGCGCAGTTCTTGGCTATAGGATCTTTGTTTCTTGGGTCCACGGAGAAGTTCATTGGCGGGTCCGAGTGGAGCGCTGGGCCGGAGGTTTAAGAAACATCGAGGAGCAGCCGCGGTTAAGCTCCACAGCGCAGCGAGTCAACGGGTTGAGGACCAGCCCACACGAGGCTCCGCGGACTGACTGCAGGGCGGCGCAGAATAGAGCGCCTTCCCTTTCGCTTGGGATTGTGGATAATTAAGCCGCCATTATTTCCACTGAGTCGAGTCCACGGACGGACAGATTGTGAACGAGTTTGGAACGCGACTGATGGTTCAGACTTTCGAGATCTCATTGGCACAGAATTCCAAAGATTTACCAACTTGTGAAAGAAGAAAAAAAGTGATTCATCTCCTTTATTGACCAGTGGGTTCACACAGGGAGATATCACCCCGTGCTCCAGGTGCATTAAGGGATTCACTCAGTCATCTGACCAGATGGGACACCAGACGGTTCACTCCATTGAGAGGTCATTCACGTGCTCTGAGTGTGGGAAGCAATTCAACCGGTCATCTAGTCTGAAGATCCACCAGCGGACTCACTCAGGGGAGAGACCTTTCACCTGCTCTGAATGTGGAAAGGGATTTGCACGATCATCCAAACTCCTCATTCACCAGCGCATCCACACCGGAGAGAGGCCGTTCATCTGCTCCGAGTGCGGGAAGGGGTTCACTGAGTCATCGGTCCTTCTGACACACCAGCGGATTCACACCGGGTAGAGACACTTCACTTGTTCCAAGTGCGGGGAAGCATTCACTCAGTCAAAGGACCTCCTGACACATCAATAAATTCACACTGGGGAGTGACTCTACGCTTGCTCCGACCGAGTGCGAAAAGAAATTCTGTCTATCATCCAACCTGCGAACGCACCAGTGAGTACACACCGGGGAGAGACCGTTCACCTGCTCCGAGTGCGAGAAGGGATTCACTCAGTCGACCGACCTACTGAGACTCCATGGTGAACAGAAAGGTTGATTGTGCGCTATGTACACGGGGCGTTTAAACACAGCAGCTGCTGAGACAACAGCAGGTCCACAGGTGACTGCGACCGTCGGTTCTGCAGTCAGTGCTGATGTTCATCACATCCAGGATTGGACCCTGCTTATTGGGCACATTAGGGGGAGGTTCGCCCCTAGAATTGGAGGCACAATTCTATTCTTCATGAATTTTTAATCTTGATATGGTGTTTAAATGAACTGGCTGTGAGGAGGTTGTAAAGAGATTAGAGTAAGTTGATTCGACGTCTCCTGAGGAGACCAGGACACAGAGTAGGAGAGAGAGTAGAAATTAATGACCGACCGTACGACCGTCCGGAGAAAGATTCTAGAGGCCCATGGCTTCAGGGAGTGGTGGTTCTGAAGGTGGTGGGTGGCAGACTGTAGGTAAGGAAAAGGGGGGCTCTAAGAGAGAGGCATCGAGCGAAAGACCCGAAATGTCAGGAGACGAAGGAAGTAAAGTTAGGAGAACTAAAATTATTGAAGAATTTGTCGTGCTGTTTAAAGTTAAAGGAACAAATCAAGGAGATGCAGGATTTAGAGCAGTGAATCCATTAAAAATTACCACCGCTTTGGAGAGCCAGATAGGTAGGGATTTTCAGGCCAAGATTCTGTATAATGGGATGTTAAGAGTTTGTTGCAAAGACAGAAAACAGTTTAATGATGCTAGGGGTGTGGGGAAGTTGGTGGTCAAGGTGGAGAGTTTGGTCCCTAGAGGAAGAGAGCAGGGAATAAAGGGAGTGGTGTATGGGATGTATGATGGCTTGTCTGAGAAGGAGATCTTAGAAAATGTTAAGGGGGCCCAGGTAATTGATGTTGTGAGATTTAAGAGTAGGAATGGAGTCAGGGACCCGCCGGTCCTGCTTACGTTCAAAGATGGAGTACTGCCACAGAGAGTGTTTCTTGGGAGTATGGCGTATCAAGTGAGGGAGTACATTAAACCACCGTTGCGCTGCTATAACTGTCAGAGGTTTGGACATGTTGCTAGGTCTTGTCGGGGTAAAAGAAAGTGCGCAAAGTGCGGTGGAGATCATGCAATACAAAATTGCAAGGCAGAGGCTCCTAAGTGCCCTAACTGTGATGGGGATCATGCAGCAGGGTTTCATGGTTGTGAGCGCTTTGTTCAGGCAAAGCGAGTACAGGAAGTGAAGGATCAGAACAACGTGTCATATGCAGAGGCAGCTCAAAGGGTGGCTAGAGAACGCGGAGATGTGAGCGCTGGGACTAGAGTGGTGCTAGGAAGCCAGATCACTGTGCCAAACTTGCCGTCGGCTTTTCCATCTGACATGTTGATTTTTAATAAGGAGTCATTTCTGTCTTTTGTTTCTGATGTGCTGGTAGGAGCTAAGAAAGCAGCTAACCGGTCAGATATCATCAGGTTAGTGGTGGGGGCAGCTGAAAGGTTCCTCAGTGTAAAGCAGTTGCCAGAAAAGTTGCATCAATACATGACGGAGAGTCAGTGTATGGAGAGGTCACAGTTGTCGAGAGCTAGCAGTATGGAGTATGTCAGTGAGGTGGATGATGGTGATCCTCATTAACACCATAATGTTTTATATACTTCAATGGAACGCCCGGAGTCTGATTGGAAATGGTCAAGAGTTAAAGAGATTTGTTGATGAATTTAAAGAAGCACCAGAATTAATATGTATCCAAGAGACATGGTTAAAGCCCTGTTTAGATTTTGTAATCCCAGGTTATGAATGTGTGCGATTAGATAGGTCTGATAGATCAGGTGGGGGTTGTGCAACTTTTGTTAAGACTGGGTTGCAGTATAGGAAAGTTGATATTAATTCTAATCTTGAAGTTTTGGCTGTGGAAGTTTGGAGCAGCCAGAATTCTATCATTGTGATAAATTATTATAACCCCTGTCAACCCTTGATATTGTCAGATTTTGATGAGATAATGGAGAAGGTAAGGTGTCCTGTTATATGGATTGGAGATTTTAATGCGCATAATCCTTTATGGGGTAGTGATCACAGGGATAAAAATGGTGTTATTGTTGAAGAATTTCTAGACAAGTATGAGTTGGTATTGTTAAATGATGGAAGGCCATCTAGGTATAATATTGTGAGAAACACCTGCAGCCACATAGATTTATCAATTGCTTCATCAAATTTAGCAAGAATTGGTGAATGGGATGTAATGGATAGATATACACTGGGTAGTGATCATTATCCAATTTCATGTAGGTTTGGTAGGGATTTGAGGAGAGAAGTGGAAAAGAAAGTCCCTAGATATAATTTTTATCAGGCCAAATGGGATAAATTCCAAGAGAAGGCTCAAAGTTTAGTTGGAGAGGTTAATAGTGAGGGTTCTGTAGATAGTTGGAATACTTCCATTAGTCTCATGATTCATGAGGCAGCTTGTTGTACTATTCCTGTGAAGCAGGAACTTAGGTCCCGTATGTCTGTTCCTTGGTGGAATAAAGAATGTGATGAAGCTGTAAGGAATAGGAATATAGCCTATCGAAAATTAAGAAAGTATCCAATTTTGGTCAATGCAATGGAGTACAAGAGGCTAAGGGCAGTAGCAAGACGAGTTGTAAAGGATGCAAAGAGGAATAGTTGGAGGAAGTTTTGTGGTACGCTAGGCCCGGAAACTCCAGTAAGGCATTTGTGGTCAGCTGTGCGTAGAATGTCAGGAGTATATAAAAGAAGTTTGTTACCAGTGTTGCAGAAGGGTGAGGTGGTAGCAGTCACCAATAAGGAAAAAGCAGACATGTGTGTTGACAGTTTTCAAGCAGTGCATAGATCAGAGAGCATGGGAGTGGAGAGGTGTAGAAGGAGAACCGAGATGATGGCAGTTAATCAGTGGAAGCTGGAGAGGAGTTTAGTAAATGATAATACCTTTAATCTGTTTTTTACCATAAAAGAGTTGAAGGATGCAATTATGTCTCGGGCAAATACCACCCCGGGGAGAGATAGGTTGTCGTATGAGTTATTTAAACATCTGGATGATATTGTGCTTGATGAAATCTTAGCTTTGTTTAATACTGTGTGGGCAGAGGGTTATTTACCAAAGGAATGGAAACATGCAGTCGTGGTCCCTATTTTAAAACCGGGCAAAGAGGCATCTGACCCTAGTTCATATCGCCCTATAGCGCTCACAGCAGTGCTCTGTAAAATTATGGAGAGGATGGTAACCAACAGACTAGTTTATTTTTTAGAAACCAGAGGACTATTTGTTGATGTACAGAATGGCTTTAGGAATGGAAGGTCTACAATGGAGTCTGTATCAGTTTTGGATCAGGATATTAAAAGGGCATTTAGAAGCAAGGAAACAGTAGTGAGTGTATTCCTTGATATTGAGAAGGCATATGATTCTTTGTGGAAGGAGGGATTAATGATTAAAATTTTTGACTTGGGAATCAGGGGACGAATGTTCAACTGGATTAAGGATTTTTTATTGAATAGAACAATACAAGTAATGGTTGGTAGTGTCAGATCGGAGTCTGTAGAAATAGAGAATGGAACCCCGCAAGGAAGTGTTATCAGTCCAGTTTTATTTAATATCATGATAAATGACATATTTTGTAAATTAGAGAGAGGATTTGGTCTGTCTTTGTTTGCAGATGACGGGGCCATCTGAAAAAGAGGTTGTAATGTAGAGTTTGTTTTAAAACAGATTCAAAGAGTGTTAGTGTCTGTAGAGGAATGGGGGAACACATGGGGCTTTAAAATCTCTGCCTCTAAGACTAAATATATGGTATTTGGTTTTAAAAGAAAGTTACCTAAGTTAGGGCTGTATATGTATGGGTCTCTATTGGAGAAGGTAAAGGTTTTTAAGTTTTTGGGTGTTTGGTTTGAAGAGCGTATGACTTGGGCTGTGCATGTAGGTAAAATTGTGTTGAAGTGTGAAAAAGTTCTGAATGTTATGAGAAGTCTGGTTGGGTGTGAGTGGGGGGCCAACAGGGAGACAATGTTGCTAATTTATCAGGCCATGATCAGATCTTCTCTTGACTATGGGTGTTTTGTGTATGGGTCTGCGTCTAAAACTGTTCTGGCTAGGCTAGATGTGTTGCAGGCAAAGGCTTTGAGGCTTTGCTGTGGAGCCTTCAGGACTTCCCCAGTCCCTGCCCTGATTGTTGAAATGGGAGAAATGCCCTTATGGTTAAGGCGCATTAAGCTAGGGTTACATTACTGGGCTAAACTTTGTGGGTGTAATGATACCTTCCCAGCAAGGTGTTTGTTGCAAGAGGTTGATGATGGTAACAAATATAACACATTTTTTGTCATTATAAATCAGTGGGCTAGGAAGCTGGGTTTGGAACAAGGGGGTATTATAGAGCATACAATAAGGCTACCTGTGCCCTATTGGGTTCTTCCTGAACTGTTTATTGAGCTTGCTTTTCTTCAGGAAAAAGATAAGCGCGAGGTGACTCCAAGAATAGTGGAATATCTTAATTCAATCAGTGAGAGTACTTTGATTGTTTTTACAGATGGATCTAAAGATCCAGTTAGTGGGAGAGCTGGGTTTGGAGTGTATGTGGAACAGCTTGGGTTGAAGATTGGCCGGCGCATTTCTGATGGAAGTTCTGTTCTCACGACTGAATTAATGGCAATTCAATGGGCTCTATGGTGGATTGAGGAAGACAGTTTTAGAGAAGTCATTATCTGTTCTGATTCTGCAGCTGCTCTTGAAACATTAAGAGTAGGGAAATCTAAAGCTCGTCCTGACATTCTAAATGAAATCTTGAGTGTGTTTTCTAGAATTGGGTTTGCGTGTAACATCACTTTTTGCTGGGTTCCCGGGCATGCTGGGGTGAGGGGGAATGAGCAGGTGGACCTCATAGCAAAGGAGAGTTTAAGAAGAGAAATAGATATCCATGTATCATTGGTGAGAGTGGAACTGAGAGAAATAATTAAAGAGGGCTTAACAAAAGAATGGCAGAGAGGATGGGAAATGGAAGTCGGGGGTAGACACTACTTTTCTATACAATCTGAAGTTAGGAAAATATGTTTCTGTACATCTCTGTCCCGTAGGGACTCAGTTAAACTGTGTAGATTGAGGTTGGGACACTGTGGGTTAAATTACTATTTGTGCATTGTAGGGAAACATGTTTCTGGCTTGTGTGAATGTGGGAGTAATGAGACAGTTAAGCATGTTTTCCTAGAATGTAAAAAGTATAGGGTAGAAAGAAAAGTATTATTTGTTAGACTGACAGGACTTGGAGTTGAGGCTTTTTCTGTTTTATCTTTGTTTGGACACAATGAGAAACATCAACTGATATCCAGGGCTGTTCTTCAATTCCTGCAAGTTACAGGACTGTATGTAAGAATTTAGTTCAAACTTTGACCTGTGGAGGGCAGTAATACGCTTAGTAGCGTCTACACTGCCGGAATCCTACAAGAAGAAGAAGAAGAAGAGGTTGTAAAGAGACTCTAGGGGGAGGTGGACAGGCTGAACAGGAACACGGTAGATCTAGTAAAATGTGGGGAAATGGAAGTCACTGAGAGTTAGTGGAAAACTCCAAAGATTAGAGGGTCTGTGTCTACGACAGTCTCAGGGTCTGTGTCTCCCCCAGTCTCAGGATCTGGTCAAAACTGAATCCCTCAATGTCACGGTCTGTGTCTCCCTCAGTCTCAGTGTCTTTGTACCGTCTCCCTCGGTGCTTCCTGCAGTGGGAGGTGAAGCCACACCGGCTTCTAATTCCATCCAAAATATCCGCCTTTATCCTTGAGTCAGGTAGGTCTCTTTAATCCAACTTGCCAGTGACGTTTTATGGTCCCTTCCCAGGGCCCGCGGAGCGTTTTTGAATTGAATTGAATTGAATGAATTGAATTGAATGCTATTTATTGTCATTCAAACCAAGGCTTGAATGAAATTTCATTACTACAGTTTTTTTTACATTACAAAAAACCCCCAAGACCCACATTTAACACAGTTTACATAAACATCCATCACAGTGAGTCTCCAACACCTCCTCACTGTGATGGAAGGCAAAGTCTTATCTCTTCCCTTTCATTCTTCACCCGCGGTCCAACAGTCCAACTGCAGCGTCTAGGCGAACTGGGGCTCCGGTGTTAAAGCCCCCGGCGGACGATGGTAAGTCCTGTGGCCATTTAGCCACGCCGGGCGATGCCAGGCCCCGGCTCCGTGTCCTTTAAACCCCGCGGTTCAAGCAGTCCAGCCCGCGGTCCACCTGCAGCGTCTAGGCGAACTGGGGCTCCGATGTTAGAGCCCCCGGCGGGCGACGGTAAATCCCGTGGCCGCTAACCCGCGCCGGGCGGTGTTAGGCCCCGTTCCGTGTCCTCCAAACCCCGCGATTCCAGCGGGAGAAGTTGCCGTTGCGGGAGCTCCGAAAAGCCGTCTCCCTCCAGGGACCTGGAGCTCCCGATGTTCCTGTCCACCGGACCTGCAGTCGGAGCTTCCGAAACTCCAAAGTCGGGTCGCAGCCGCGCGCCACCACAGCTCTCCCCTCTGAAGCCGGCCAGCTCCGCGATGTCAGGTCCCAGGCTCCGCGACTGGAGCCCTCAGGTTGGTCCCGGCCGGAGGACGCCGCCGTCTCCACGATGTTAGGCCCAACGACATCGGGTCCCCGTACAGGGAAGAGACTAACGGTTTCCCCCACATCCCCATCCCCCCCCCCCCTCTCCACCCCCCACCTCTCCACCCCCCACATATACACAGCTAAAAAATAATAAAAAACTAAGCTCAAGACATACATTTAACAAGACAAAAATTAAATAAAGACGGACGACTGTAGTCCAGCCGCTGCCGTTAGGCGCCGCCACACCCACTGGGTGTGGGGGTACTTGGCGAGGGAGTGGAGCGACTGAGTGGTGGGAGGGGGCGCCTCACCCTCCAACGGTAGGGACTTTTTGAAATTTGATGTATTAAAATCATGTTTTAGTGCATTGTAGAAGTAATATTTCAATGTTTTTTGTTTGAAGTTTTTTAAAGATAATGTAGAGAGATAGGAGCAGGTCATTATTGTTTCTGTTATTGCTCGACCTCCAGAAACTGGCCATCCCCCACCTCAAAAAGTGGGGGGATATATCTCCCATCCCCCCCACCCCCTCGATGCCAGTGCCTTGCACAGTACAGAAAATTTGACAACTTTTAAATGTGATATAATTTCAAGTGCTATTTTTCTTTTTTGCAATTGGAAAATAATCATAACATTTCCTGATTTTGCAAAGTCATACAAATTATGTTTTGCTTGGGGAAAAAATCAGAGTATTTTGGAAGTATGTGTTCTCCTATTGACATATTTCATTTTGATTTGAATTTAGAATCATCAAACCATGACATTAATAAATGTTTGTGGAAACGTTCATATTTTAAATGTAAGACTTTCGAGAAATCTACAATGGATTAGAAATATACATTTCAATGCACTGTCTCTTGCCCAGAGTAGGTGAATCGAGGACCAGAGGACAGATTTAAGATGAAGGGGAAAATATTTCATAGGAATCTGAGGGGTAACTTTTTCCACAAAAAGGGTGGTGGATGTATGGAACAAGCTGCCAGAGGAGGTAGTTGAGGCAGGGGCTCTCCCAACATTTAAGAAATAGTTAGACTGATACATGGATGTGACAGGTTTGGAGGGATATGGACCAAAGGCAGGTAGTGCAGTTGGGACATGTTGACGGGTGTGGGCAAGTTGGACCAAAGGGCCTGTTTTCACACTGTATCACTCAATTACTACATTATACCTCCACCATGCATGAATGGTTCAAAATCAAATGGTCAAGTTTTATTGCCATATACTCAAGCATAGAAACATAGAAAATAGTGCAGGAATAGGCCATTTGGCCCTTCGAGCCAGCACCGCCATTAAATATGATCATGGCTGATTGTAAAAGTTCAGTACCCCGTTCCTGCTTTCTCCCCATATCCTTTGAGTCCGTTAGCCCTAAGAGCTAAATCTACAGTAGCTCTCGAAAACATCCGGTGAATTGGCCTCCACTGCCTCTGTGGCAGAAAATTCCACAGATTCACAATTCTCTGGGTGAAGAAAGTTTGTCCTCAAATCAGTCCTAAGTGGCCTACCCCTTATTCTTAAACTGTGACCCCTGGTTCTGGACTCCCCCAACATCGGGAACATTTGTCCTGCAGTTACAGTAAGTGAAAATCTAGCAGGCAAGCAGTATGCTTTCTCGAACTACCACCATTTGAAGGCCACTCTCGTCCACCGCTTTTACCCAGTGCTTGGTACCTACTTGCAGCAGCCACTGGTTGTCCTCCAGGATGCACCAAGCCGCAACCTGTAGGTCACCAGTGCGAATTCGGCGTAGAGACTCTCACGGCAGCGGCGCAACGCTTCCGAAGCCTCTGACGGCCCGGGCCCATGGCTGGAGATGCAGCGAGCGACTCGCCAGCCCGGTAAGCACCGACAGCCTGGTTCCTCGTCCGCATCTGCCCCTGCCGCTACTTCTGCTTCCATCCCTCCCTCCTGGCTCTCCAACACCTATGACCAGGTTGCTCAGAGCACAGCAGTGCCTCGTCGAAAGCCGGAGACATTGAAACATGTCTAGCCAAAAATGTGGGAGGGCTGCAGCCCCCCCGGTTGGCCCATGCTTGCGGCTCCTAATTCCCAGCGTGTTCTTTACCACATTCCTGCGATGGGACAAGGGAGGAGGCGGGGATGAAAGGCTGAGGTATGGGGAGAGGTTGAGCAGACTAAGACTCTATTCCTTGGACTGCAGGAGGGGTGATCTTATAGAGGTATACAAAATCATGAGAGAAACAGATTTCGTAAACGTACAGGGTCTCTTGCTTTGAGAAAGGGAATCGAGAAGCAGTCTAGTTTACTTTATTGCCAAGTGTACCGAGGTACAGTGAAAAGCTTTTGTTGGGTGCTAACTAGTCAGCAGACAGACAATACATCATTATAATCGATCCAATTACAGTGTGTAGATACATTGTTAATTCAGATTTTTGCACCCCTTAGTCTGTTCAATGAAAACACCGACTAGAATACCGTAAAAATCCTTTATTTCACCCAGGTGACCTTGCTTCCCTGTCCTGCTCTGGACAGCTCTCCAGCTCCAATTCAGTAAATGGGAAACATGTGCCCAAACAAAGGAATAAGAAAATATCACGTGTTTGAAACATTTTCTTATCTTTATTCATAATTTATGTGTAAAAATATATTAAATCTGATGCAGGCAGACTAGTAGCTCAACTGGCGAGAATGTTTATCCCGAATGACGCACGACCTGGGCATGCGCAGCTGAAATACCAAACTCGTTTATTGGGCAGAAGACTGAAAAGCAGGACTTGCAGGGTTGTGATCTCAGGATTGCTTCCAGTACCTCATGCTAGTGAAGGTAAGAATAGGAATATATAGCTGAGGAGTTGGTACACGGGGAAGGATCATTGGATCATTGGAATCTCTTCTGGGGCAGAGGTGACCTGTATAAAACGGACGGATTGCACCTAAACTGGAGGGTAACCAATATCCGAGCGGAAAGGTTTGCTAATGCTACACGGGAGGGTTTAAACGAGATTGGCAGGGGAGTGGAATCTTGTGCAGGACAGAGGCACAGGAGAGGCTAGAAGTTGGTATGGATGGTGGTGTGGGAAAGGTTAATGGACAGAATAGGCAAAGAGCCAGAGAGCGAGGAAGGAGGGTTGGTTTAAACTGCACGTATTTTAATGCAAGGGGATTGACGGGTGAGGCAGATGAGCTTAGGGCGTGGATAGGTACGAGCGACTGGGATGTTGTAGCCATGACTGAAACCTGGTTAAGGGAGGGTCGGGACTGGCAACTCAATGGTCTGGGGTACAGGAGCTTCAGGAGAGACAGGGGTGAGGGGTAAAAGAGGAGGGGGTTTGCATTTTTGGATAAGGAGGATGTCACGGCTGTGTTCAGAGGTGACATTACGGACATTTCGTCTAGTGAGGCTGTATGGGTGGAGCTGAGGAACAAGAAAGGGATGATCACCTTGTTGGGGGTATACTACAGACCCCCAAATAATCAATGGGAATTAGAAGAACAAATGTGCCGGGAGATTGCAGACAGCTGCAGGTCAAATAAGGTTGTTGTATTAGGGGATTTCAACTTTCCCAATATAGACTGGGAAAATCATGGCGTGAAGAGTTCAAATGGGGTGCAATTCCTCAAAAGTGTTCAGGAGAGTTTTCTTAAACTGTATGTGGAGGCCCCCTCACATTAGAGGGCAACGCTTGATCTAGTATTGGGAAATTGGGAAGGGCAAGTTAATGAAGTGTGTGTGGAGGAGCCTTTTGGGACAAGTGACCACAGTTCGATTTGGTTTAAGATAGTTATGGATTGGGACCGAGGGGTCCATAACTCAACTGGGGTAAGGCCAACTTTGAGGGTATGAGAGAAGGTTTCGCTCAAGTTGACTGGAGCAGGTTATTTGAGGGGAAAGGAACATTCAAGTCAAGTCAAGTCACATTTATTTATATAGCACATTTAAAAAACAACTCTCGTTGGCCAAAGTGCTTTACATTTGTTATAAGAATAGTATAAATAAACTAACTACATACATATATACATGTAGCCCTCGCTCAGAGGACGTCAAGAAAGGCTTGGGAGTATAGATAAGTTTTTAGTCTTGACTTAAAGGAGTCGATGGAGGGGGCAGTTCTGATGGGAAGGGGGATGCTGTTCCACAGTCTAGGAGCTGCAACCGCAAAGGCACGGTGGCCCCTGAGCTTATGCCTAGACCGCGGGATATTCAGCAACCCCAAGTCGGCCGATCTGAGGGACCTGGAGGTGGAGTGGTGGGTAAGAAGACTTTAGATGTAGGTGGGGGCAAGCCCATTGAGGGCTTTGTAGTCATAGAGGAGAATCTTGAAATGTATACGGAACCGCACAGGGAGCCAGTGGAGAGAGGCCAGGATCGGGGTGATGTGGTCCCTTTTTCGGGTGCCCGTCAGGTGTCTCGCTGCGGCGTTTTGGACCAGTTGCAGTCGGGACAGGGAAGATTGGCTGATGCCAGTGTAAAGGGAGTTGCAGTAATCTAGGCGGGAGGAGATAAATGTGTGGATGATCTTTTCGAACATTGGCCAAGTGAGATGTTTTTAAAGTATACTGACGAAAGCTCAGGATGTATACGTCCCCGTGAAAGGCAAAGCAGGCAAATGTAAGGAAGCTTGGCTGATGAGGGAAATTGAGACGTTAGTCAAAAACAAGAAGGATGCATGGGACAGGTATAGGCAGCTGGGATCAAGTGCATCCCTGGAGGAGATTCGGGAACTAAGGAAGAAACTAAAAAAGGAGATCAGAAGGGCAAAAAGCTCTGGCGGGTAGCATAAAAGACTATCCCAAAAGATTTTATCAATACATAAGGGGAGAAAAGGTAACTAGAGGTAGAGTGGGACCTCTCAGGAATAAAAGCGGTCACCTCTGTATGGAGCCACAGGAGATGGGCATGGTCCTCAATGTGTATTTCTCCTCTGTATTTATTGAGGAGAAAGACAGTAGGACACAGGAAATTGGAGTAGTCACTGGAGAGATGCCAGAGGATTGAAGGGTGGCATATGTTGTGCCTCTTTTCAAGAAGTGCGCAGGGAAACTGCTGGGAACTATAGTTACCGGAGAGTAACTATACTGGAGAGAGGGATAGGATATACAGGCATTTGGATTGGCAAGGGCTGTTTTAGGACAGTCAGCATGGTTGTGTACGTGGGAGGTCATGTCTCACAAATCTGATTGATTTTTTTGAAGACGTGCGCAAAAAGGTTGATGAAGGCAGAGCAGTAGATGTGTACATGGACTTTAGTAAAGCGTTCAACAAGGTGTCGCTTGGTAGGCTGCTCTGGAAGGTTAGATCTTATGGGATCCAAGGAGAAATAGCTGAATGGATAGCAAATTGGCTCGTTGGAAGGAAGCAGAGGGTGATGGTGGAAGGCTTCTTCTCAGAATGGAGGCCTGTGACTAGTGGTGTCACAGGGTTTGGTGCTGGGCCCGTTATTGTTTGTCATCTACATCAATGATTTGGATGAGAACATACAGGGCAAGATTAGCAAGTTTGCTGATGATAGAAAAGTGAGTGGTTTTACAGATAGTGAAGATGGTTGTGAGCGATTGCAGCAGGATCTGTATCGATTGGCAAGGTGGGCGGAGGAATGGTTAATGGAATTTAATACAGTGAAGTGTGAGGTGTTGCATTTTGGGACGTCGAACAAGGGCAGGACCTACACAGTAAATGTGCTGAATTAGTGGAGATGGATGCTCAATTGTCAGCAAGGACATGGGTTGAAGGCCCAGTTTCTCTGCTACATAGGTCTGTGACTAAGACAGTTGTGGGAACGTGGAGCACAGCACTTCAATCGAGACCCAACTAAGCATTTATAATCCAGGCTGATGAGTTTCTGTTGGGGAAGGGTGTTTAAAGTCAAATAATGAACCACCTCCTCCCCCACTGGTCACCAACATTTCCCCATAAGCTGGTTCCAACGTTGTATCAATGACACTCCTTGCACATGGTAAATTGGTGAACCAATGGTAGAAATGGCTGACAGCTTGTTCAGTGGAAAGGTCCAAGTAACATTTCCACGGACAAGGGGTTCAGTGAAGCAAGTTCAGAGCTGAGGCCCCAGGCATCCAGAGCTACTGCAGGCAGTGATGGAGTGTCACAGTTGCACTGTGTAGAGTCAGGCTCTTCGGCCCACCAAGCATATTCCCCGCACCATGCCTATCTAGACTCATCCCAGTTGCATGCATTAATTCTATATCTCCCTGTGCATTGCTCCTTCAAGTACCTGCCCAGTTGTGTCTTAAATGTTGTTACTGTACCCGCCTCCACCACCTCTGGCAACTCATTACAAATATCAATGTCCAATCTCTCCCGCCCGTCCGCCAAATCGTGGCAATATTCTTCTTATAATTTCTGTGCATTATCGAGCTTAAACAGATCTTACCTGTGGTGTGTCGACCAGAAAAGCAGGCAATACTCTCAATGCATAATCAACAGTCAGGATGCTTCACAGCTTAGTTTGTGAACAGCTCCATCCACGACCGCAAGAAATGGCAACAAATTGTGGAGACAACCACAATTGTCACACAAACCAACCTCCCTTTCATTAACTCTATTTATACCTCACGCTGCCTTGGCAAGGCCGGCAGCATAATCGACGATGACTCGCACCCGGGCCAATCCCTCATCTCTACTCTCCCATTGGGCAAAAGGTACAGAAATGTGAACAAGCACACCTCCAGATTCAGGAGCAGTTGCTTCACAGCCGTTATCGGTCAACTGAATCATCGTATCACAATTAGAGAGCTGTCCTGACTACAATCTACCACATTGGTGATCCACACACAATCGTTGATCGGACTTTACTGGATTTACCTTGCACTAAACGTTATTCCCTTATCGTGTATCTATATTCCATCTAACATGTCTTTGCCCACATTCCCAATTGATCCCAATTAAACAAGAGGGGGGGGAAATGTGGGGAGAAAGAGGGGGGAAAGTGGAGGAGTAGGGGGGAGAGGAGGAAGAGAGCAGGCAGCGGGGAGCGCGTCATTCAGTGTTCAGCAGCTTCAACCCAGAGTCCGGGGGGGGGAGGGGTTGTCATGGAGGAGGGCTGGTTCCCGAATGCTGCCGTTGGCGGCTGCAGGCTTCAGAGCACAAGTACTGGGGGTGGGGGGCAGGAGAGTGGTCTGGGGGGTGACGTCACTCGCAGCGCGTGGGACACAGCAAAAATCCGGGGGGAGTGTTAGAGGGGTCGGAGGGTGACGTCACTCACAGCGCATGGAATACATTGTGATGTGCCAATCTTGTATATTTTCAAATATTTGTGAAAAATTTCATAAATAAGTCAAGAATTAAAGCTGTAAATTTTCAGATATGCCGATTTTTCACTTCACTGGAAAAATCTCTCTCTCCCTCCCTCTCTCGTATAAATTAATAAGTTATAGGAGCAGAATTGGCCATTCAGCCCATCTACTCTGCCATACAATTACGGCTCATCTATCATCCCCTCTCAATCCCAATCACCTGCCTTCACCCAACAATCTTTGACACCCTTACAATTCAAGAACTGATTAATCCCAGCTTTAAAACTACCCAATGACTTGGCCTCCACAGCTGACTGGCAATTAATTCCACAGATTCACCATCCTCTTGGGAAATAAATTTGTTCTAATTTTTCTAAAGGTCCGTCCTTTTATTTTTGAGGCTGTGCCCTCTCGTTCTTGATTCTTCCACTTGAGGGAACATCCTCTCCTCATCCACTCTGTCCAGGTCTTGCATTATTTGGTAAGTTTCAATGAGGTCCCCTCTCATCCTAAACTCCAACGAGTGCAATCAAACGCTTACCATATGTTAACCCAATCATTCCTACGATCATTTTGTAAACCTCCTCGGGGACCCACTCCATGCCAGCACATTCCTCTTCAGACAAGGAGCCTAAATCTACTCGCAATACTCCAAATATGGTCTGACCAGTGCCCAATAAAGCCTCAGCATCACACCCTGCTTTTATATTCAAATCCTCTCTAAATGAATACTAACTTTGCATTTGGGTCAACGTGAGTCAACCTGCAAATTATCCTTTTGGGAATCCTGCACTAGCACTCCCCAGGTTCCTTTGCACCCAATTTCTGGTTTATGTTCTATTTGAAAATAGTCTCTGCCTTTATTCTTACTACAATAGTGTACGATCGCATGTTGTATTCCATGTGTCACTTCTTTGCCCACTTTCCCAACCTGATTAAGTCCTGCAGACTCCCTGCTTCCTCTACACCTCTTACCCCTCCACCTAGCTTCATATCTTCCGCAAACTTGACCACAAAGCGATCAATTCCATCATCCGTCTTTAATATACAAATTGGGATGTAGCTGATCCAACACCAACCCACTGCGGAACGCCATGTCAGACAGCCAACCAGAGAAAGCCCCCTTTTTTCCCCACCCTTTACCCTTTGTCAATCTTCGATACATGCTAATATCTTCCCTCTAACACCATTGGCTCTCATCTTATTTAGCAGCCTCATGTGCGGCACCATATCGACAGCCTTCTGAACATCCACTGACTCTCCTCAGTGTCTTACTATTTACCTCAAAGAATTTGTCAGGCAAGATCTCTCCTTCACTAAACCATGCAGACTTCAACATATTTCATCATGAAAAAAGATACAAAATGCTGGAGTAACTCACTGGGATAGGCAGTATCTCTGGATAGAGGGAATGGGTGATATTTCAGGTTGAGACCCTTCTTTAGATTGAGAGTCAGGGAAGAGGGAAACGGAGATATGGAAGTAAGGTTTGGAAGTAAGAGATCAAAGGGAACAAAGCTCAAGGAAAATGTAGAATAGATCATTGGGGGAAGGTGATACCGTGGCATACAAAGATTTTTTTTTTATCAGGAGGACAGTCAGATTGGTCGGAGAACAGGTGGGGGAGGGAGGAGAGAGGGAAATCAAGGGTTCCTTGGAAGGTGCCAAGGCAAAGACAAGCGCCCGTGCTGCACTGATTCGCTGCCTAGCCGGCACCACATGGGGAGCCACGACGAAGACACTGCGCATATCCACAGTGGCCCTGGTGTTCTCAGCCGCCGAGTACTGCGCCCCGGTCTGGTGCCGTAGCCCTCACGCCAAGAAGCTGGATGCTGCCCTCAACAGCACCCTGTGGACTGTCTCCGGATGCCTACGAGCCACCCCAGTAAACCAACTGCCCGTCCTCGCTGGCATCGCCCCAGCCAACATTAGACGAGAAGCAGCCACGCTGGCCCTCTCTCGAAAGGCTCTGATTGATATGGACGATGACACGTTGGCCTGGCTCGCCTCAACGGAGCCGCAGGTCTGAAAGACACACGGCAGAAGAAGAAGAAGAAGGGTTCCTTGACGTTAGAGGAAGTCAATATTCTTACCGCTGGGGTGCAAGCTGCCCAAGCGAAATATGGGTGTTTCTCCAATTTGCGTTGCGCCACACTCTGACTGTGGAGGAGGCCCAGGACATAAAGGTCAGTATGGAAATGAGAGGAGGAGTTAAATTGTTTAGCAACCATGAGATCATGTAGGTCCAGGTGGACAGAGGTATTCAGCGAAACGATCATCAAGCCTGCGCTTGGTCTTGCCAATATAGAGGAGTCCACATCTGGAACAGCGGGTACAGTAGATGAGCCTGTGCTTGGTCTCACCGATATATAGGAGTCCACACCTGGAACAGCGGATACAGTAGATGAGGTGCAAGTGAACCT
Source organism: Malacoraja senta (assembly GCA_038087875.1). Classification (NCBI taxonomy): domain Eukaryota; kingdom Metazoa; phylum Chordata; class Chondrichthyes; order Rajiformes; family Rajidae; genus Malacoraja; species Malacoraja senta. Next base: position 991,752 of record JAXLNO010001545.1, read on the forward strand.
CTACGTCACATGAAAGAACTGTCGGCGCCCTTGCATGGAGTCGAGGGAGACGGACAGATTGCAGAGGAAAGTACCTGGGGAGGGGGTGCTTTGGGTGGGAAGAGATGAGTTAACCAGGGAGCTGTGGAGGTAGCGGTCTCTGCAGAAAGTGGAATGGGGTGGAGATGGGAAGACGTGGTTGGAGGTGGCAAAAATGACAAAGGGTAATGTGCTGTGTGCAATGGCTGATGGAGTAAAAGGTGAGGACTAGGGGGACTCTGAGTCGGAAGGAATTGCAGATGCTGATTTAAACCAAAGATAAACACAAGAAGCTGGAGTAACTCAACAGAACAGGCAGCGTCTCTGTAGAGAAGGAATGGGTGACGATTCGGGTCGTGACCCTTCTCCAGACTGTGGAGATTCTGTCCCTGTTGTGATGGAGGGGAGGGGGAACAAGAGCGGAGCTGCAGGATACCGAGGATAGCCTTGCGAGAGCAAAGATGAGGTGTTCCATACCAGGACATCTGAGATGTCCTCAAACTTTTGGGTACGGGAGGTCTCATCTTCCATCGTAGATGTGGTCCTCACATCGACAGACCCTGGACTTTCAGATGAGGCAGAGGTTCACTTGCACCTTGTCCAACCTCCTACTGTATCCGCTGTTCCATGTATGTACTATATATCAGTGAGAACAAGCGCTGACTCGGCCATCGTTGGGCTGAACAATTCCGCTCAATCCGCCTCGACCGCCTAGACCTCCCGGTTGCTAAACACTTTGATGCCCACTCCCATTCTCATACTGACCTTTCTGTCCTGGGCCTCATCTACTGTCGGAGTGAGGCCCAGTGCAAATTGGAGGACAAGCACCTCCTATTTCAATTTGGCAGCTAACAACAAGCGGTAAGAATATTGACATCTCTAACTTCAAGTAACCTTGTTTTGCCTCTCTCCATCCCTCACCCATTCTAGTTTTCCGACCAGTCTGACTGTCCCCTCAAGTTTGTCCGAGAAACGGAGTCGTTCCTCGACAAGTCCTACAGTAATATTGTTACACCTAAGGTACTGGAAGAGAGAAAGTGGGTGACCGTAAGAAAGGGAGGGAAATTTGGAATGCAAAGGTCCCCAGGGTGTTGTACCTCTTGTGAACAGGTTCGCCCACTTAGAAGCCGTCGGGACAGAAGACGTTATCAAACTGAGCGGCGGACTGGCTTGCGAAGCAAAAAGGGCTGTTGAGCCAAAACCAAAGAGGCCAACGTCGGGCAACGCCATTGTAGTTGGAGACTCCATTGTGAGAGGTACGGACAGAGGTTTCTGCGGCAACAGACGGAATTCGAGGATGGTGTGCTGCCTTCCTGGTGCCAGGATCCAGGATGTCACGGACAGAGTGCAGAAAATCCTCAAGGGCGAAGGTGAACAGCCGGAAGTGGTAGTGCATATTGGCACAAACGATGTCGGAAAGAAGGGGATGAATATTCTGCAGCGTGACTTTAGAGAGCTCGGAAAAATGCACAAAAGCAGGACCTCCAGGGTTGTTATCTCCGGTTTGCTTCCAGTTCCTCGTGCTGGCGAGAGCAGGAACAGGGAGATACGGGACCTGAATGTGTGGCTGAGGGACTGGTGCAGGGTGCAGGGATTTAGATCTTTCGATCACTGGGATATGTTTTGGAGTAAGGGCGAACTGTACAAAAGGGACGGATTGCATCTTAACAGGTGGGGGACCAGCATTCTGGCAGGCAGGTTTGCCAATACGACACGGGTGATTTTAAACTGAATAAGCGGGGTGGGGTGTCAAATGGGATAGTCGAGGATGGAGTTAAAGGGAAAGAGAGTAAAGGGATGGTTAATGACCCCAGAATTAACGGGAAAGGAAGCTCACAAAGGATAGGAGAGTATGGCCAAGTGTAATATGGATCGATGTGAAAGGTGAGATGCGTAAGGAATTAAAAGTATTGTATATGAATAGATAGATAGATAGATAGATAGATAGATAGATAGAATCTTTATTTGCCACACGACCAGGGTTGGTGGTATTTGGGTTCGGTACATGATGGTACACTGCTTTAGTCACATTAACACTAATAACAACACAAATCATAATAACAAAGTGCATCCATACCACATCACAAATCACAAATCTCACCAACAAACATAGTGCAAAAGAACAGACAAAACCCATAAACAAGACACTGTATACATCAAAGTCAAAAAGTTATTGGAGGGAATTAAGTGTTCTTATTGCTGAGGGGAAGAAACTGTGACCTAAGGCGCCTCCCTGAAGGGAGAGACTGGAAAAGGTGGTTTGCTGGATGGGAGGGGTCCGAGATGATCTTTGTTGCCCGTTTTGAGGTACGTTGGAGGTAAATGGAATGGTTTGAGGGAGGGGAGAATTGATAATCCTAGAGGCCTTGGAGACAATGCGCTGTATTCTATGTAGTGAATGACTATCAGTGTTTCCGTACTAGACTGTGATTGAGGAGGTGATGATGCTTTCAATGATGGATTGATAGAAACGGACCAGGAGGTGTTTGTGGACTCTGAACTTTTTGAGCTGTCTAAGGAAGTATAGGCGTTGTTGTCCTTTCTTGATGATGTGGTCTGCATTGATGTGCCATTTTAGATTATTGCAGATATAGGTGTCCAGAAACTAAAATAAGTTTGTGGAGGTTATGGGATGGGAGTTGACATGGACCGGGGGTTTGAGGTTTTGTTTGCATCTGAAATCTATGATGTTTTCTAAGGTTTTTGAGGTGTTAAGCTGGAGGTTGTTTTCTGCGCACCATTTGACTGCGCTGTCCAATGCGCAAAGTATAAGAAGTAAAGTAGATGAGCTTGAGGCTCAGTTAGAGGTTGGTAGATATGACATTGTGGGATTACTGAGACGTGGCTGCAGGAGGATCGGGCCTGGGAACTTAATGTTCAGGGTTATACATCCTATAGAAAGGACAGGCAGGTGGGCAGAGGAGGCGGGTAGCTCTGCTGGTGAGGGAGGGAATTCAGTCCCTTGCGAGGGAAGACATAAGGACTGACGAGGTAGAGTCACTGTGGATTGAGTTGAGGATTTGTAAAGGCAAGAAGACACTAATTGGTGTTATTTACAGACCCCCAAATAGTAGCCCGGATGTAGGATGTAAGTTGCAGCAGGAGTTAAAACTGGCATGTAACAAAGGTAATGCCACTGTGGTATGGGGGATTTCAATATGCAGGTAGACTGGGAAAATCAGGTTGGTTCAGGACCCCAAGAAAGAGAGTTTGTAGAGTGCCTCCGAGATGGATTCTTATAGCAGCTTGTAATGGAGCCGACCAGAGAAAAGGCAATTCTGGATTTAGTGTTGTCCAATGAACCAGATATGATACGAGAACTCGAGGTAAAGGATGTAGTGATCATAATATGATTAGTTTTAATCTGCAATTTGAGAAGGAGAACGTTAAATCAGAAGTGGCAGTGATGCAGTTGAACATAGGGGACTATGAAGGCATGAGAGGGGAGCTGGCCAAAGTAGACTGGAAAGGGATCCTAGCAGGAATGACGGTGGAACAGCAATGGCAGGAATTTCTGGGCATAATCTGGAAGACGCAGGATCATGTCATTCCAAAAAGCAAGAAAGATTCTAAGGGGAGTAGGAGGCAACCGTGGCTGACAAGAGAAGTTAGGGATAGAATAAAACTAAAAGAAAAGATGTATAACACAGCAAAGAGTAGCCGGAAGCCAGAGGATTGGGAAACTTTCATAGGACAACAGAAGGAAACAAAATGGGCAATACGGTCTGAAAAGATGAAGTACGAGGGGAAGCTGGCCAGGAATATAAAAAGGACAGTAAAAGCTTCTTTAGATATGTTAAGGGAAAAAGAGTAGCAAAGTCAAATGTGGGTCCATAGAAGGCAGACACGGTGAAATTATTATGGGCAACAAGGAAATGGCAGAAGAGTTGAATAGGTACTTCGGATCTGTCTTCACTAAGGAAGACACAAACAACTCCCAGATGTTTTGGAGGACAGAGGATCTAAGGGGGTAGAGGAACTGAAAGAAAGGCGAGAAATAGTATTGGGTAGGCTTTTCATTAGGCGAGAAATAGTATTGGGTAGGCTAATGGGACTGAAGGATGATAAATCCCCTGGGCCTGATGGTCTGCATCCCAGGGTCCTCAGGGAGGTGGCTCTAGAAATAGTGGATGCATTGGCGATCATTTTCCAATGTTCAATAGATTCAGGATCAGTTCCTGTGGATTGGAGGATAGCTAATGTTATCCCACTTTTCAAGAAAGGAGCGAGAGAGAAAACGGGGAATTACAGACCAGTTAGCCTGACTTCGGTGGTGGGAAAGATGCTGGAGTCAATTATTAAAGAGATAATAATGGGGCATTTGGATAGCAGTAAAAGGATTAGTCCAAGTCTACATGGATTTATGAAAGGGAAATCATGCTTGACTAATCTTCTGGAATTTTTTGATGATGTGACAAGTAAAATGGATGAAGGGGTGCCAGTGGGATGTAGTGTATCTAGACTTTCAGAAAGCACTTGATAAGCTCCCGCACGGGAGACTGGTGACTAAAATTAGAGCACATGGTATTGGGGGTAGGGTGTTGACATGGATAGAAAATTGGTTGGCAGACCGGAAGCAAAGAGTAGGAGTGAACGGGTCCTTTTCAGAATGGCAGGCAGTGGCGAGTGGAGTGCCGCAAGGCTCGGTGTTGGGGCCGCAACTGTTTACCATATATATTAATGATTTGGAAGAGGGAATTAGGAGCAACACTAGCAAGTTTGCGGATGACACAAAGCTGGGTGGCAGTGTGAACTGTGAAGAGGATGTTAGGAGTTTGCAGGGTGACCTGGACAGGTTGAGTGAGTGGGCAGATGCCTGGCAGATGCAGTATAATATAGATAAATGTGAGGTTATCCACTTTGGTGGCAAAAACAAGGGGGCAGATTATTATCTCAATGGGGTTATCTCAATGAGGCCCAGGGACCGTTGCAGGAGGAGGAGCGGCTTCCGGGTAGGGAGTAGTTAAACAGCGAGGGGCTTTGCTTTCCAGAGGCCCAGGGACCGCTGTAGGAGGAGGAACCCAAAACTGCAACGTTCCATTCACGTTTCATATAAGTGAGGAAGCCGCTGATTGGTGGAAGAGGACTAAGAGGAAGCAGCTGATTGGTGGAAGAGGACTAAGAGGAAGCAGCTGATTGGGAGTCAGATCCCTGTTGATTTCCTCTACCAGTTTGTATTGTATCCTTGGTTAGGCTTTGTATTGTATCCAGGGTAAGGGGGAGAATGAAGGCCAGGGCAGTTTACTGTTCTGGATGTCAGATGTGGGAGATCATGGAGTCTGATACCCCTCCAGACGTCCACATCTGTGCCAGGTGCGTCGAGATGGGGTTCATAAGGGACCGTGTTAGGAACCTGGAGCAGCAGCTCGATGACCTCTGTCCGATCAGGGAGAGTGAGGTCATAGAAAGGAGTTATAGGAGGTGGCCACTCCAAGACCACGGGAGGCAGACAAGTGGGTCACGGTGAGGAAGGGCAAAGGGCAGAGGCAGGGACTAGAGAGTACCCCGGTGGCTGTACACCTTGAAAATAAGTACTGTTTGTGTACTGTTGGGGGGGACCGCCTTCCTGGGGGTAGCGACAGCGGCCGGGCCTCCGGCACAGAGACCGGCCCTATTGCTCAGAAGGGTAGGGAAAAGAAGAGGAGGGCAATAGTAATAGGGGACCCTATTGTTAGGGGGTCAGATAGGCGATTCTGTGGGCGCAGTCAAGAGACCCGGAAGGTAGTTTGCCTCCCTGGTGCCAGGGTCAGGGATGTGTCTGAACGCGTCCAAGATATCCTGAAATCGGAGGGAGAGGAGCCTGAGGTCGTGGTACATATAGGTACTAATGACATAGACAGAAAAAGAGAAGAGGTCCTGAAAGGAGAATTTAGGGAGTTGGGAGGAGAGTTAAGGAGAAGGACCGCAAAGGTAACAATCTCAGGATTACTACCTGTGCCACGCGACAGTGAGAGTAGGAATGGAATGAGGTGGAGGATAAATGCGTGGCTGAGGAACTGGTGCAGCGGGCAGGGATTCAAATTTCTGGATCATTGGGACCTCTTTTGGGGAAGGTGTGACCTGTACAGAAAGGACGGGTTGCACTTGAACCCGAGGGGGACCAATATCCTGGCGGGGAGATTTGCAAAGGGTACTGGGGAGACTTTAAACTAGAACGTTTGGGGGTAGGGACTCAAATAGAGAAAGCTAGTAGAAAATGTGGGAGGCAGGAGGCAGAGAAGGGAAGCACTCGGACCCAAAATGTAGGGAGAAAGAAGAAAAAGATAATAAACAGAGAATAAGTGGTGGTGAGTTTCTTAAATGTGTATATTTTAATGCTAGGAGCATTGTAAGAAAGGTGGATGAGCTCAGAGCCTGGATTGACACCTGGAAGTATGATGTTGTGGCGATCAGTGAAACATGGTTGCAGGAGGGCTGTGATTGGAATCTAAATATTCTAGGATTTCGTTGCTTCAGGGGTGATAGAATTGGACCGGGCAAGAGGTGGGGGTGTTGCATTGCTTGTCAAGGAAGATATTACAGCAGTGCTTTGGCAGGATAGATTAGAGGGCTCGTCTAGGGAGGCTATTTGGGTGGAACTGAGAAATGGGAAAGGTGTAGCAACACTTATAGGGGTGTATTATAGACCGCCAAATGGGGAGTGAGAATTGGAAGAGCAAATATGTAAGGAGATAGCAGATATTAGCAGTAAGCACAAGGTGGTGATTGTGGGAGATTTTAATTTTCCACACATAGACTGGGAAACACATTCTGTAAAAGGGCTGAATGGTTTGGAGTTTGTAAAATGTGTGCAGGATAGTTTTTTGCAGCAATACATAGAGGCACCTACTAGAGAAGGGGCAGTGCTGGACCTCCTGTTAGGAAATGAGACAGGGCAGGTGGCGGAGGTATGCGTTGGGGAGCACTTCGGGTCCAGTGATCACAATACCATTAGTTTCAATATAATTATGGAGAGGGTCAGAACTGGACCTAGGGTTGAGATTTTTGATTGGAGAAAGGCTAACTTTGAGGAGATGCGAAAGGATTTAAAAGGAGTGAATTGGGACATGTTGTTTTATGGGAAGGATGTAGAAGAGAAATGGAGGACATTTAAAGGTGAAATTTTAAGTACAGAATCTTTATGTCCCTGTTCGGTTGAAAGGAAATAGTAAAAATTGGAAAGAGCCATGGTTTTCACGGGAAATTGGACACTTGGTTCGGAAAAAGAGAGAGATCTACAATAATTATAGGCAGCATGGAGTAAATGAGGTGCTTGAGTACAAAGAATGTAAAAAGAATATTAAGAAAGAAATTAGAAAAGCTAAAAGAAGATATGAGGTTGCTTTGGCAAGTAGGTTGAAAGTAAATCCAAAGGGTTTATACAGCTATATTAATAGCAAAAGGATAACAAGGAATAAAATTGGTCCATTAGAGAGTCAGAGTGGACAGCTATCTGCAGTGCCAAAAGAGATGGGGGAGATATTGAACAATTTCTTTTCTTCGGTATTCACCAAGGAGAAGGATATGGAATTATGTGAGGTAAGGGAAACAAGCAGAGTAGCAATGGAAACTATGAGATTCAAAGAAGAGGAGGGCGGACACTTTTGAAAAATATGAAAACGGATAAGTCTCCAGGTCCTGACAGGATATTCCCTAGCACATTGAGGAAAGTTAGTGTAGAAATAGCAGGGGCTATGACAGAAATATTTCAAATGTCATTAGAAACGGGAATAGTGCCGGAGGATTGGCGTACTGCGCATGTTGTTCCGTTGTTTAAAAAGGGTTCTAAGAGTAAATCTAGCAATTATAGACCTGTTAGTTTGACGTCAGTGGTGGGCAAATTAATGGAAAGGATACTTAGAGATAATATATATAAGCATCTGGATAAGCAGGGTCTGATTAGGAACAGTGAACATGGATTTGTGCCTGGAAGGTCATGTTTGACTAATCTTCTTGAATTTTTCAAAGAGGTTACTAGGGAAATTGATGAGGGTAAAGCAGTGGATGTTGTCTATATGGACTTCAGTAAGACCTTTGACAAGGTTCCTCATGGAAGGTTGGTTAAGAAGATTCAATTGATGGGTATTAATGTTGGAGTAGCAAGATGGATTCAACAGTGGCTGAATGGGAGATGCCAGAGAGTAATGGTGGATGGCTGTTTGTCACGTTGGAGGCCGGTGACTAGTGGGGTGCCTCAGGGGTCTGTGTTGGGTCCACTGTTGTTTGTCATGTATATTAATGATCTGGATGATGGTGTGGAAAATTGGATTAGTAAGTATGCAGATGATACTAAGATAGGTGGTGTTGTGGATAATGAAGTAGATTTTCAAAGTCTACAGAGAGATTTAGGCCATTTGGAAGAGTGGGCTGAAAGATGGCAGATGGAGTTTAACACTGATAAATGTGAGGTGATACATCTCGGCAGGACAAATTAAAATAGGACGTACATGATGATGATGATGATGATGGAATGGATTTATATAGCGCCTTTCTAATACCCAAGGCGCTTTACATCGCATTATTCATTCACTCCTCAGTCACACTCGGTGGTGGTGAGCTACTTCTGTAGCCACAGCTGCCCTGGGGCAGACTGACGGAAGCGTGGCTGCTAATCTGCGCCTACGGCCCCTCCGACCACCACCAATCACTCACACGCATTCACACACATTCACACGCAGGCAAAGGTGGGTGAAGTGTCTTGCCCAAGGACACAACGACAGTATGCACTCCAAGTGGGATTCGAACCGGCTACCTTCCGGTTGCCAGCCGAACACTTAGCCCATTGCGCCATCTGTCGTCCTAATGAACATGGTAAATGGTAGCGAATTGAGGAATGCAGTTGAACAGAGGGATCTAGGAATAACTGTGCATAGTTCCTTGAAGGTGGAATCTCATGTAGATAGGGTGGTAAAGAAAGCTTTTGGTGTGCTGGCCTTTATAAATCAGAGCATTGAATATAGAAGTTGGGATGTAATGTAAAAATTGTACAAGGCATTGGTGAGGCCAATTTTGGAGTATGGAGTACAATTTTGGTCGCCTAATTATAGGAAGGATGTCGACAAAATAGAGAGAGTACAGAGGAGATTTACTAGAATGTTGCCTGGGTTTAAGCAACTAAGTTACAGAGAAAGGATGAACAAGTTAGGACTTTATTCTTTGGAGCGCAGAAGGTTAAGAGGGGACTTGATAGAGGTCTTTAGAATTATGAGCGGGTTAGACAGAGTTGACGTGGATAAGCTTTTCCCATTGAGAGTAGGGAAGATTCAAACAAGGGGACATGACTTGAGAATTAAGGGACAGAAGTTTAGGGGTAACATTAGGGGAACTTCTTTACTCGGAGAGTGGTAGATGTGTGGAATGAGCTTCCAGTGGAAGTGGTGGAGGCAGGTTCGATTTAATCCTTTAAAAATAGATTGGATGGGTATTTGGACGGGAAAGGATGGAGGGTTATGGTCTGAGTGCAGGAAGATGGGACTAGGGGGAAGTAAAAAATAAAACAAAATAAATAAGTAAATAAAAGATAAATAAATAAAAAAGTGTTCGGCACGGACTTGAAAGGCCGAGATGGCCTGTTTCCGTGCTGTAATGGTTATATGGTTATATGGGTTAGGTTAGGTAAGGGGGAGGTACAGCGCGACCTGGGTTTCCTTGTACACCGGTCACTGAAAGTTGGCGTGCAGGTACAGCAGGCAGTGAAGAAAGCTAATGGAATATTGGCCTTCATAACAAGAGGATTTCAGTTTAGGAGTAAAGAGGTTCTTCTGCAATTGTATAGCACTCTGGTGAGACCACATCTGGAGTATTGTGCACAGTTTTGGTCTCCTAATTTGAGGAAGGACATCCTTGTGATTGAGGCAGTGCAGCGTAGGTTTACGAGATTGATCCCTGGGATGGCGGGACTGTCATATGAGGATAGATTGAAAAGACTAGGCTTGTATTCACTGGACTTTAGAAGGATGAGGGGGTAACTTATAGAAACATATAAAATTATAAAAGGGCTGGACAAGCTAGATGCAGGAAAAATGTTCCCAATGTTGGGCGAGTCCAGAACCAGGGGCCACAGTCTTAGAATAAAGGGGAGGTCATTTAAGACTGAGGTGAGAAAAAACGTTTTCACCCAGAAAGATGTGAATTTGTGGAATTCACTGCCACAGAGGGCAGTGGAGGCCAAATCACTGGATGGATTTAAGAGATAGATAGAGCTCTAGGGGCTGGTGGAGTCAAGGGATATGTGGAGAAGGCAGGCACGGGTTATTGATAGGGGACGATCAGCCATGATCACAATGAATGGCAGCTGGCTCGAAGGGCCAAATGGTCTCCTCCTGCACCTAATTTCTGTTTCTATGATTAAATTTTATCTCTGTATGGTTCTTTATCGCCTACCCCTAGCTAACAATAATCTGTTCTACACTTTGCTTGAACTATGTCCCCTTTGATCTTTTATTTTCTCACCTTACTCTTCCATATCCTCTGTGTCCCCCTCTCCCCTGACTCTCAGTCTGAAGAAGTTTTTGGCCCAAAACATGATGCCTGTCCACCAGAGGTACTCCAGCATTTTGTGTCTATCTTCGGTGTAAACCAGCATCTGCAGTTCTCTCCTACACATTCTATCATGCATGTTTAATTACTCGGAAACTTCATCCTTAATAATAGACTCTCAAATCTTACTAACCACCGATGTCAGGCTAACTGGCCTCTAGTTGCTGGACTTTTGCCTCGCTCCCTTCTTGAACAGTGAAGTAACATTTGCAATTTTCCAATGCTTCTAGGACCATTCCTGACTCTGGTGATTCATGAACGATCACTACTGATGCCTGCCTCCACAATCTCTAAAGCGACTTCCTTCAGAATTCTGTGGTGTATAATATTTATTCCTGGTGACTTCCACCTTCAGATCTTTCAGCTTCCCAAGCACATTCTACTTTGTAATAGCAACTCCATTAACTTCTGCCCCCTGAGGGTCTTGAATTTCTGGCATGTTGCTATAAAGACTGACGCAAAAAACTTGGAAGACGATGGAAAACGTCACCCATTCCTTCTCTCCAGAGATGCTGCCTGTCCCGCTGACTTACTCCTTTAGTGACTATTCTCGCTGTAATCTAGCATCTGCCGTTCCTTCTGAGGCAAAAAATACTATTATTGAAGTTCTCCATTTCTTTGCACCCCATTACAAATTTTCCAGTGGTCCAATGGTTACCTCTTTTTACTCTTTATATATCTGAAGAAACTTTTGGTGTCCTTTTATATTATTGCCAGGCTTACCTTCATATTTGATCTTTTCTCCCCTTAAGGGTTTTTTAGTTGCCTTCTGTTATTTTTTTTAAGCTTCACAACCTGCTTAACTACTCGCTAATGTTTGTAATATTATATGCCTTCTCTTTTGCTTTTATGCTATCTTTGACTTCCTCTGTCAGCCACTCTATTCTCCCTTTAGAATATTCCTCTCCCTTCAGTGTGGCGTCGGGACCGAGCCCCCATCCCGGGCACCAGGCACACTGGCCCAGGCCGCTGCAACACCATTTGTCCGGAGGGAAGAAATCTCATCCCCACCCCGGGCACAGGCCACTGTAACACCTCCTGTCCGGAGGGGTGGAGGGACTCTCACCCACAGCCTGGGCAAGATCTTGTCAGGCAAGATCTCTCCTTCACAAAACCTTGTAGACTTGAGCATATTTTATCATGCATATATGCACAAAATGCTAGAGTAACTCACCAGGACAGGCAGTATCTCTGGATAGAATGGGATCTCTGGATGGGTGACATTTCAAGTTTAGTCCCTTCTTCAGACAAAGAGTCAGGGTAGAGGGAGACAGAGATATAGAAACATAGAAAATAGGTGCAGGAGTAGGCCATTCGGCCCTTCGAGCCTGCACCGCCATTCAATATGATCATGGCTGATCATCCAACTCAGTATCCTGTACCTGCTTTCTCTCCATACCCCCTGATCCCTTTAGCCACAAGGGCCACATCTAACTCCCTCTTAAATATAGCCAATGAACTGGCCTCAACTACCTTCTGTGGCAGAGAATTCCAGAGATTCACCACTCTGTGTAAAAAATGTTTTTCTCATCTCAGTCCTAAAAGATTTCCCCTTTATCCTTAAACTGTGACGCCTTGTTCTGGACTTCCCCAACATCGGGAACAATCTTCCTGCATCTAGCCTGTCCAACCCCTTATGAATTTTGTAAGTTTCTATAAGATCCCCCCTCAATTTTCCAAATTCTAGCGAGTACAAGCCGAGTCTATCCAGTCTTTCTTCATATGAAAGTCCTGACATCACAGGAATCAGTCTGGTGAACCTTCTCTGTATTCCCTCTATGGCAAGAATGTCCTTCCACAGATTAGGAGACCAAAACTGGACGCAATGCTCCGGGTGTGGTCTCACCAAGACCCTGTACAACTGCAGTAGAACCTCCCTGCTCCTATACTCAAATCCTTTTGCTATGAATGCTAACATACCATTCACTTTCTTCACTGCCTGCTGCACCTGCATGCCTACTTTCAATGACTGGTGTACCATGATACACAGGTCTCGTTGCATCTTCCCTTTTCCTAATCGGCCACCATTCAGGTAATAGTCTACTTTCCTATTTTTGCCACCAAAGTGGATAACCTCACATTTATCAACATTATACTGCATCTGCCATGCATTTGTCCACTCACCCAGCCTATCCAAGTCATCTTGCAGCCTCCAAGCATCCTCCTCACAGCTAACACTGCCCCCCAGCTTCGTGTCATCAGCAAACCTGGAGGTGTTGCATCCAATTCCCTCGTCAAAATCCTTAATATATATTGTAAATAGCTGGGGTCCCAGCACTGAGCCTTGCGGTACCTCGCTAGTCACTGCCTGCCATTCTGAAAAGGACCCGTTAACTCCTACTCTTTGCTTCCTGTCTGCCAGCCAGTTCTCTATCCACATCAATACTGAACACCCAATACCGTGTGCTTTAAGTTTGTATACAAATCTCTTATGTGGGACCTTGTCGAAAGCCTTATGAAAGTCCAGATATAACACATCCACTGGTTCTCCCTTATCCACTCTACTAGTTACATCCTCGAAAAATTCTATAAGATTCGTCAGACATGATTTACCTTTCATAAATCCATGCTGACTTTGTCCAATGATTTCACCACTTTCCAAATGTGCTGCAATCCCATCTTTCATAACTGACTCTAGCAGTTTCCCCACTACCGATGTTAGACTAACCTTGGATGTTAGTCTAACCCCGTTTTCTCTCTCCCTCCCTTATTAAAAAGTGGGGTTACATTAACTACCCTCCAATCCTCAGGAAGTACTCCAGAGTCTAAAGAGTTTTGAAAAATGATCACTAATGCATCCACTATTTCTGGGGCTATTTCCTTAAGTACTCTGGGATGCAGCCTATCTGGCCCTGGGGATTTATCGGCCTTTAATCCATTCAATTTACCCAACACCACTTCCCGGCTAACCTGGATTCCATCTCATTTGACCCCCGGTCCCCTGCTATTTCCAGCAGATTAATTAAGTCTTCCTTAGTGAAGACAGAACCAAAGTAGTTATTCAATTGGTCTGCCATGTCCTTGTTCCCCATGATCAATTCACCTGTTTCTCACTGGAAGGGACCTACATTTGTTTTAACTAATCTTTTTCTCTTCACATATCCATAAAAACTTTTGCAGTCAGTTTTTATGTTCCCTGCCAGTTTTCTTTCATAATCTATTTTCCCTTTCCTAATTAAGCCTTTTGTGCTCCTCTGCTGGACTCTGTCTCTCCCAGTCCTCTGGTAGGCTGCTTTTTCTGGCTAATTTGTATGCTTCATCTTTTGTTTTGACACTATCCCTGATTTCCCTTGTTATCCACGGATGCACTACCTTCCCTGATTTATTCTTTTGCCAAACTGGGATGAACAATTGTTGTAGTTCATCCATGCAGCCTTTAAATGCCTTCCATTGCATATCCACCGTCAACCCTTTAAGAATCAATTACCAGTCTATTTTGGCCAATTCACGTCTCATACCCTCAAAGTTATCTTTCTTTAAGTTCAGAACCCTTGTTTCTGAATTAATTATGTCACTCTCCATCCTAATGAAGAACTCAACCATATTATGGTCACTCTTGCCCAAGGGGCCACGCACAACAAGACTGCTAACTAACCCTTCCTCATTACTCAATACCCAGTCTAGAATAGCCTGCTCTCTCGTTAGTTCCTCTACATGTTGGTTTAGAAAACTATCCCGCATACATTCCAAGAAATCCTCTTCCTCAGCACCCCTGCCAATTTTATTCACCCAATCTATATGTAGATTGAAGTCACCCATTATAACTGTTTTACCTTTGTTGCACGCATTTCTAATTTCCTGTTTGATGCCATCCCCAACTCCACTACTACTATTATGTGGCCTGTACACAACTCCCACTAGCGTTTACTGCCACTTAGTGTTTCGCAGCTCTACCCATATTGATTCCACATCCTCCAAGCTAATGTCCTTCCTTTCTATTGTGTTAATCTCCTCTCTAACCAGCAACGCTACCCCACCTCCTTTTCCTTTCTGTCTATCCCTCCTGAATATTGAATATCCCTGTATGTTCAGCTCCCAGCCTTGGTCACCCTGGAGCCATGTCTCTGTGATCCCAACTATATCATCGTCATTAATAGCAATCTGCACGTTCAACTCATCCACCTTATTACGAATGCTCCTTGCATTGAGACTCAAAGCCTTCAGGCTTGTTTTTACAACACTCTTACCCCTTATACAATTATCTTGAAAAATGGCCCTTTTTGATTTTTGCCCTGGATTTGTCTGCCTATCACTTTCACTTTTCACCTTGCTAGCCTTTGCAAATCTCCCCGCCAGGATATTGGTCCCCCTCGGGTTCAAGTGCAACCCGTCCTTTTTGTACAGGTCACACCTTCCCCAAAAGAGGTTCCAATGATCCAGAAACTTGAATCCCTGCCCACTGCACCAGTCCTTCAGCCACGCATTTATCCTCCACCTCGCTCCATTCCTACTCTCACTGTCGCGTGGCACAGGCAGTAAACCTGAGATTGTTACCTTTGCGGTCCTTTTCCTTAACTCTCTTCCTAACTCCCTAAATTCTCATTTCAGGACCTCTTCCCTTGTTCTACCTAAGTCATTGGTACCTATATGTACCACGACCTCGGGCTCCTCTCCTTCCCATTTCAGGATATCTTGGACACGTTCAGACACATCCCAGACCCTTGCACCAGGGAGGAAAAAAAACTACCATCCGGGTCTCCAGACTGCGTCCACAGAATCGCCTGTCTGACCCCCTAACTATAGAGTCCCCTATTACTTCTGCCCTCCTCTTCTTTTCCTTACCCCTCTGAGCAACAGGGCCGGTCTCTGTACCGGAGGCCCGGCCGCTGTCGCTACCCCCAGGTAGGCTGACCCCCCCAACAGTACTCAAACAGGAGTACTTATTGCCAAGGTGTACAGCCTCTTGGGTACTCTCTAGTCCCTGCCTCTGCCCCTTGCCCCTTGCCCCTCCAACTGTGACCCACTTGTCTGTCCCCCGTGGTTTTGGAGTGACCACCTCTCTGTAACTCTTCTCTATGACCTCCTCCCTCTCCCTGACCAGACGGAGGTCATCGAGCTGCTGCTCCAGGTTCCTAATATGGTCCCTTAGGAGCCCCATCGCGACGCATCTGGCGCAGATGTGGACGTCTGGAGAGCTATCAGACTCCATGACCAGCCACATCTGACATCCAGAACAGTAAACTGCCCTGGCCCTCATTCCCCCCCCTTATCCTGGCTACAATACAAAGTACAATACAATACAAAGTGCTGGAAGAAATCAGCAGGGATCTGACTCCCAATCAGCTGCTTCCTCTAGTCCGCTTCCACCAATCAGCGGCTTCCTCAAGCCCACTTGTTTTGAACTGTGAAATGCGAATGGGACGTTACAGATTTGGGTGCTCCTCCCACACCAACGGTTCCTGGGCCTCTGTGGAAACAAGCCCTGCGATCGAGTATTATACTCACTGCCCGGACGCCACTCCTCCCTCACCATCGGTTCCTGGGCCTGGAAGGGTAAGGTTTGAAAATAAGAGATCAAAGGGGACAAAGCTCAAGGAAAATGTAGAATAGATCATTGTTTAGGTATGTTACAATACTTACCTTCAGTGGCGCTGCAATTCTTCCACTGGCCGTGTGCGCGATTTTGGCGCCTTTGGGGGGGGGGGCGGGGTTAAAACGCGGGATTCTCCTACCTTGTCCTGGTTAGTATTTCGTTGGAGTGCAAGCTTTTGCTGAAGACTCGTTCCAACGGGCGTTCTGTGTATTTTATTTTTTATTCGCCCGACAATTTCAGCGCTGGAGTTATTTTAAAATCAGCTCCTAAAGCCGTCAACGCTGACAACGGGGACGGATTTCACGCACGGGACAGGTAAACGAAAGCCGTTTATTTTATGTATAAAAGTGCTCCTTAAGAGGCCTTTAATTCACATTTTAATTTGCGAAACGGTGATTTTTTTCTCCGAACGAACCGGCAATATTTTTCATGCCGATACGGGGTTAAATTCACCGTAAATGCAACGTTGCAAATGATCGCGTTCCAGAAAAACCCACTCGCAAGATGATTTAAATGGCCATTAATTTACAGGTATTAAACGTAAAATTCTTTCAATTTGGCCCATAAATCCATGACAATGAGATTTAAAAATTATGTTATATTGTGAATTATTGTGTGAATGTTATTTGGACACTTAGGCTATTTAAAAATGTTAATCTATTCTTAAGAAATTGATAGATGTTTTGATCTAGTAATTGAATTTTGTAATTAGCTACAATTAGGTAACTAACTAATTATATGCTTTAATTTCATGTCATCTAACTAAGATTGTTTCATATTTGTTTCAGAATGCTTCAATCTATAACTGAAAGATTCTTTCAGTTCTCTTAATTTTTAAGAAAGTTATGGGCTTTTGACTGTCCTCGATCACAGCTTTTGTGTTAAGTCAATGGAAAAGCAATAGGGATAAAGATGCTAATTTCCAAGTATGAAAATGGCCATAACCTTTTTAATACTGAAGATATGAAAGTGAATTAGGTGTCAAATTAAACTTATTTTTATGCTTTATCTGATGGGATAAATTACAGACTTTATTTTTAAAATCTCAAAATTTTGTAACATTGCTACATTGTTAGCTTGGGGAAGGTGACAACGAGGCATACAAAGTAAATTTTTATCAGGAGGACTCAGATTCGTTGGAGAACTCGGTGGGGGAGAGAGGGAAAGCAAGGGTTACTTGAAGTTAGAGAAGTCAATACTCGTACAAAACCTCGTGGCACTCTTTCCAGCTTAATAATATTCTTCCAAATGCGGCCTCACCAACATTCTGCACAACTAATCACAGGCCTCCAGTCAGATTAAACAACCTTTCACCATCACCCTCTGCTTCATTCCATGAAGCTAATTCCCTATTCAGTCAGCTATCTCTGTGTGGATCTCATACAATCCAACTTCCACAGCAGCCTACCATGCAAGTCATACATTGAGTGGCAGTTATCTGTCATTGTGTATAAAGCAAGTGTGTCCCACTGGTACTGTTGTGTGCTAGTACCAGGATTTCAGCCCTGAAGAGCCTCCCCAGTTTTGGTTGTTCCTAGGTCTGTAATATTTGAGTTATAAGCTGGAGCAGAATGGGCTGGGATTTTTTTCACTGGAGTTTGGGAGATTGAGGGGTGACCTGAAAGAGGCAAACAAAATCACAAGTGGTGTAGATTAGCTGAATGTTCACATTCTTTATCCCAAGGTATGGGAGTCTAAAACTAGAGGTCATTTTCACAAAAGATGCACTGATCCTTTGGAATTAGCCAGCGCCAGAGTGTGGAGGCTCTGTGAACAGGTGAAGGAAATCGAGGCTGAATGGGATTGTGAGCAGCGAGGAGGATGTGAAGAGTAACAGCGGTGGGGAGATACAGACAGGATGAGAGAGTGGGCAGAAACATGGCCGATGGGATATAACCTGGAACAATGCAATGATCCACTTTGATGGACAATGTAAACCGGGAGAGATCGGGTACCTTGGATGGTCTCCATGATTTGGGTGTCCTTGTACTGAGAGGAAGCATGCTGGTGCAGCAAGTGAACAAGAAGCTGGATGGCACATCGGTCTTTCACTGCATTCAGAAAGTATTCAGACCCCTTCACTTTTTCCACCTTTGTTACGTTACATTCTTATTTTAACATGGATTAAATTCATTTTTTAATCAATCTACACACAATACCCCAGAATGAATAAGCGAAAACAGGTGTTTAGAAATTTTTGCAAAGTAATTAAAAATAAATAACTGAAATATCATATTTACATAAGTATTCAGACCCTTTTCTATGACACGCAAAATTGAGCCTCCGAGACAGGATTGTGTTGAGACACAGATCTGGGTAAAGGTATAAAACAATTTTTGCAGCATTGCACGTCCTGAAGAGCACAGTGGCTTCCGTCATTCTTAAATGGAAGAACTTTGGAACCACCAGGACTCTTCATAGCGCTGTCCGCCCGACCAAACGGGAGAGAAGGGGCTTGGTCAGGGAGGAGACCAAGAACCTAATGGTCACTCTGACAGAGATCCAGAGTTCCTCTGCAGAGATAGGCAGACCTTCCCTGGTGACTAAAATTAGAGCACATGGTATTGGGGGTAGGGTGTTGACCTGGATAGAAAATTGGTTGGCAGACCGGAAGCAAAGAGTAAGAGTGTGGGTCGTATTCAGAATGGCAGGCAGTGGCGAGTGGAGTGCCGCAAGGCTCGGTGTTGAGGCCGCAACTGTTTACCATATATATTAATGATTTGGAAGAGGGAATTAGGAGCAACACTAGCAAGTTTGCGGATGACATAAAGCTGGGTGACAGTGTGAACTGTGAAGAGGATGTTAGGAGGTTGCAGGGTGACCTGGACAGGTTGAGTGAGTGGGCAGATGCATGGCAGATGCAATATAATATAGATAAATATGAGGTTATCCACTTTGGCGGCAAAAACAAGGGGGCAGATTATTATCTCAATGGGGATAGGTTAGGTAAGGGGGAGGTACAGCGAGACCTGGGTGTCCTTGTACACCGGTCACTGAAAGTTGCCGTGCAGGTACAGCAGGCAGTGAAGAAAGCTAATGGAAGGTTGGCCTTCATAACAGGAGGATTTCAGTATAGGAGTAAAGAGGTTCTTCTGCAGTTGTATAGGGCTCTGGTGAGACCACATCTGGAGTATTGTGCACAGTTTTGGTCTAATTTGAGGAAGGACATCCTGGTGATTGAGGCAGTGCAGCGTAGGTTCACGTGATTGATCCCTGGGATGGCGGGACGGTCATATGAGGAAAGATTGAAAAGACTAGGCTTGTATTCACTGGAGTTTAGAAGGATGAGGGGGAGGGGGTCTTATAGAAACATATAAAATTATAAAAGGACTGGACAAGCTAGATACAGGAAAAATGTTCCCAATGTTTGGCGAGACCAGAACCAGGGGCCACAGTCTTAGAATAAAGGGGAGGCCATTTAAGACTGAGGTGAGAAAAAACTTTTTCACCCAGAGTTGTGAATTTATGGAATTCCCTGCCACAGAGGGCAGTGGAGGCCAAATAACTGGATGGATTTAAGAGAGAGTTAGATAGAGCTCTAGGGGCTAGTGGAGTCAAGGGATATGGGGAGAAGGCAAGCACGGGTTATTGATAGGGGACGCACAATGAATGGCGGTGCTGGCTCGAAGGGCCGAATGGCCTCCTGCACCTATTTTCTATGTTTCTATGTTTCCAGAAGGACAACTATATCTGCAGCATTCCACCAATCAGGACTTTATGATAGAGTAGCCAGACGGAAGCCACTCTTCAGTAAAAGGCACATAACAGCCCGCTTGGAGTTTGCCAAAAGGCACCGAAAGGACTCTCAGACCATGAGAAACAAGATTCTCTGGTCTGATGAAACCAAGATTGAACTCTTTGGCCTGAATGCCAAGCGTCATGTCTGGAGGAAACCAGGCACCGCTCATCACCTGGCCAATACCATACCTACGGTGAAGCATGGTTGTGACAGCATCCTGCTGTGGGGATGTTTTTCATTGGCAGGAATTGGGAGAGTAGTCAGGATCGAGGGAAAGATGAATGGAGTACAGAGAGATCCTTGATGAAAACCTGCTCCAAAGCATTCTAGACCTCAGACTGGGGCAGGGGTTCATCTTCCAAAAAGGCAATGACCCTAAGCACACAGCCAAGACAAGGCAGGAGTGGCTTTGTGACAAGTCTGTTAATGTCCTTCAGTTGCCCAGCCAGAGCCCAGACTTGAACCCAATCGAACATCTCTAGACCTGAAAATAGCAGTGCATCGACGCTTCCCATCCAACCTGACAGCTTGAGAGTATTTGCAAAGAAGAATTGGAGAAATTACCCAAATACAGGTGTGCCAAGCTTGTCGTGCCATACCCAAGAAGACTTGAGGCTGTAATCGCTGCCAAAGGTGCCTCAACAAAGTACTGAGTAAAGGGTCTAAATACTTATGTAAATGTGATATTTCAGTTATTTCTTTTTAATTACTTTGCCAACATTTCTAAACCCCTGTTTTTGCTTTTTTATTATGGGGTATTGCGTGTAGATTGATGATTAAAAAATGAATTTAATCCATTTTTGAATAAGGCTGTAACGTAACAAAATGTGGAAAAAGTGAAGGGGTCCGAGTACTTTCTGAATGTACTGTATTACAGGAGGGTTGAGGGAGGAGCAGCGACACCTCACTGCAGGATTGTGGGGAATTGTGGATTCATTTCTGTGCATTGGGGGAATCGAGGGATGCGGGGACAGCGCCGAAAAATGGTGCTGAGGTAGAAGATCAGCCGTGGTCTTGACGAATGATGGGGCAGGCTTGAAGGGCCCTCGTCCTGTTCTTGATGTTCACGTGAGAGAAACGTCCTCCCCCAATGAGGAATTCTACAATGAATAGAAACAGGAGGAGAATTCGGAATCAATACAGAAGGTCGGGCAGCATCTCGGGGGAGAAATGGAGTTTCAGATCCAGGTCTCAGCAGTTTCTCTCTCCAAAGACACTGAGGATTCGAGCAGGATCTGTCCTTATCTCAGATGTTCCTGCAGCTACATGTTTTTTTGTTTTCATCCTTACATTGGAGCCTGAGGTTAGGGATTGAATTGAAGTGGGATCTGTCTGTACCAGTTGGGGTTTAGAAAAATGAGAGGTGATAATGGCTTCTCTTCATCTTATCGAGTCCCCACACGATAAGACAGTAGGTGCAGGAGTAGGCCATTCGGCCCTTCGAGCCAGCACCGGCGTTCAATGTGATCATGGCTGATCATCCCCAATCAGTACCCCGTTCCTGCCTTCTCCCCATATCCCCTGACTCTGCTATTTTTAAGAGCCCTATCTAGCTCTCTTGAAAGTATCCAGGGAACCTGCCTCTCTGAGGCAGAGAATTCCACAGACTCACCACTCTCTGTGAGAAAAAATGTTTCCTCGTCTCCGTTCTAAATGGCTTACTCCTTATTCTTTAACTGTGGCCCCTGGTTCTGGGCTCCAACATCGGGAACACGTTTTCTGCCTCTAGCGTGTCCAAACCCTTAACAATCTTATATGTTTCAATGAGATCACCTCTCATCCTTCTAAACTCTTCTTCTTCTTCTTGCGTATGGCATGTACAGCCTAAAGTTGTAGGACAACTTGTTCTATTTGATCTTATTTGATTGTGCATGCCGGGTTGATTGCATTCGTCAAAACAGAGCGGACCACGTGAAGGTTGCAATCTTCCACCCCCTTCTAAACTCCAGAGTGTAGATGCCCAGCTGCTCCATTCTCTCAGCATATAACAGTCCCGCCATCCCGGGAATTAACCTTGTAAACCCACGCTGCACTCCCTCAATAGCAAGAATGTCCTTCCTCAAATTAGGGGACCAAAACAGCACACAATACTTCAGGTGTGGTCTCACTATGGCCCTGTACAACTGCAGAAGGACCTCTTTGCTCCTATATTTGATTCCTCTTGTTATAAACAGCAACATGCCATTCGCTTTCTTCACTGTCTGCTGTACCTGCCTGCTTACTTTCATAGACTGATGTACAAGGACCCCCCAGATCCCGTTGTACTTCCCCTTTTCCTAACTTGACGCCATTTAGATAGTAATCTGCCTTCCTGTTTTTGCTACCAAAGTGGATAACCTCACATTTATCCGTATTAAACTTTATCTGCCATGCATCTGCCCACTCCCCCAACCTGTCCAAGTCACCCTGCATTCTCATAGCATCCTCCTCACAGTTCACACTGCCACCCAGCTTTGTGTCATCTGCAGATTTGCTAATGTAACTTTGAATCCCTTCCTCCAAATCATTGATGTGTACTTTATATAGCTGTGGTCCCAGCACCGAGCCTTGCGGTACCCCACTAGTCACTGCCTGCCATTCTGAAAGGGACCCATCAATCCCTACTCTTTGTTTCCTGTCTGCCAACCACTTCTCTATCCATGTCAGCACTCTACCCCCAATATCATGTGCCCTAATTTTGCCCACGAATCTCCTATGTGGGACCTTATCAAATGCTTTCTGAAAGTCCAGGCACACTATATCCACTGGCTCTCCCTTGTCCATTTTCCTAGTTACATCTTCAAAAAATTCCAGAAGATTAGTCAAGCATGATTTCCCCTTCGTAAATCCATGCTGACTCAGACCGATCCTTTTACTGCTATCAAAATGTTCGGCTATCTCATCTTTTATAATTGACTACAGCATCATCCCCACCACCGATGTCAGGCTACACAAAAATGCTGGAGAAACTGAGCGGGTGCAGCAGCATCTATGGAGCGAAGGAAATAGGCAATGTTTCGGGCCGAACCCTTTCTTCAACCCGTCTGAAGAAGGGTTTCGGCCCAAAACGTTGCCTATTTCCTTCGCTCCATAGATGCCGCTGCACCCGCTGAGTTTCTCCAGCATTTTTGTGTACCTTCGATTTTCCAGCATCTGCAGTTCCTTCTTTAACACCGATGTCAGGCTAACTGGTCTATAATTCCCTGTTTTCTCTCTCACGCCTTTCTTAAAAAGTGGGATAACATTAGGTACCCTCCAATCCACAGGAACTGATCCTGAGTCTATAGAACATTGGAATATTATCACCAATGCATCCACGATTTCTAGAGCCACTTCCTTAAGTACCCTGGTATGCAGACCATCACGCCCTGGGGATTTATCAGCCTTCAGTCCCATCAGTCTATCCAACACCATTTCCTGCCTAATGTGGATTTCCTTCAGTTCCTCCGTCACCCCAGATCCTCTGGCCACTACTATATCAGTAAGATTGTTTGTGTCCTCCTTAGTGAAGACAGATCCAAAGTTCACCACCCTCTGACTAAATAAATTCCTTCTCATCTCCTTTCTTAAGGTACGTCCAAGACCAGTGGAAACATCCCCTCCACGTACACTCTATCCAGGATTTTCACTATTGTGTAAATTTCAATGAGGGCCCCCCGTCTTTCGCCCCCCACCACCAACCATCCTTCTAAATTCACATGGACAAGGATTGAGTGTGAATTTTGGGGAACCAGACTGGGATCCAGACGATCCATATCTGTTAGCTGTATAGTGCCAGCTCTCTCTGGTATTCCATGTATGGTGACGGCTGTCCTGTTGTGGAACCGAGAACGTGCCTTTCAATCCAGCAGTTTGTCGCAAAGATACAAGATCTTTGATTTCTTAAAATCTTAAAGATCTTTGATTTGTCGAGTCCCATCGGAACTGGCCTGAAGGAAAAGCCCATCTGCCGCCCTTCCCCAGCCTGCCTCCTGCGTGACTTCCTCGCCACCTCCATTGTTCTAAGGAGAGAAGCGATGACTCTCGGCAGCGGATACGCCCAAGTCCTCCTCCCCCGCACTGTCAGTCAAAGAGCGGTTCGACCATTAGCTCCAGACCGCCGTGCGCCTGCAACTGCCCGGGGAGCTGGCCAAGCACGCCGTGTTGGAAAGGACAAAGGTGGTGACGAAGTATACCAGTTCTAAGTAAAGATCCTTAGTGCTGACAAACCGAAAACCCAACGGCTCTTTTAAGTGCCACCCACAATCTCCATGAAAGAGTTGTAGCACTGTTTCGACATAGAATTGCTGCACAATTGTATGGGGGCTTTTGCATCGGCAAGTACAATATTTTAAATTATGTTTCTGTTGATCAAACGGCGGCCATATTGTAAATTTCTAGCATCCCGCTTTTGCTGAGATCACAACAGGTTTACAGTCTCGCACCCGTCGCAGTTTGTGAGCAGTGAACCGACTAGTCTGAAGAAGGGTCTCGATCCGAAACGTCATTTATTCCTTCTCTTCAGCGATGCTGCCTGTCCCGCTGAGTTACTCCAGCTTTTTGTGTCTATCTTCGACCATAACTTAGTGTTGTTTACACAGAAACCCGCCCGTTATGTTCAAAGATCATAGGGTTATGTTCAGTGAAACGCGTTTGTCCCATCGTTTACCACTTAATATGAATGCAAAACTAAATTCGCAGAATCTCTCACGTCGGATAATTAATTCATTTGTAAATTCTCTTATAAATGGATCGGGAACAAGTGAGGGGCGAAATGAGGAATCCAAGATCTGAGATTATATTGTATTTGTTTTGGGAGATTATTCCTGAAAAAAAAATTGGCGGACTTTTCAAGCTTCGGCTCATTTTTGGGGACTGACCGTTGGTTTCTTGTTGCCGCCTGTTCATTGGTGCAAGAAGCCACTCTCTGAATGGGATGCTCCCCTCACCGGGATGGCGGGACTGTCACATGATGAAAGAATGGAGCGACTGGGCTTGTATTCACTGGGATTTAGAATGAGAGGGAATCTTATAAACAAATTATTAAGGGATTTGACACGCCAGATGCAGGAAACATGTTCCCGATGATGGGGGAGTCCTGAATCGGGCCACAATTTAAGAATAAGGGGAAGGCCATTTAAAACGGAGATGAGCAAAAATGTCTTCACCCAGAGAGTTGTGAATTTGTGAAATTCTCTGCCTCCGAAGGTAGTGGAGGCCGATTCACTGGATGCATTTAAGTTAGAGTTCTTAGGGCTAGCGGGATCAAGGGGTATGGGGATAAACAGGAACGGGGTACTGATTGTGGATGATCAGCCATGATCACATTGAACGGCGCTGCTGGCTCGAAGGCACCGATTATCCATGTACCAATGAGCAGGCGCTTCGTTACTGGAAGTACGGGAGGGGGGTTCCATATTTCTGGTTTTAAAGGTCTGATTAGAAAAGACGGAGAAAAATGGCACTGGGAAGGGTTCGGGTTTGACACGCAGATAGATAGTCGTTACTCTGCGGGATTTAGACCGACAGCCAGGCGGAGACTCGTTTATGGCATAAACACAGAACGGTTGTATTGAACCGGTACTTAGCTCTTCCAGAGAAACCGTGGGTGGCTCTGAAAAGAGCCTTTGGATCGTTAACTGAATGTTTCGCCAAGTTACTTGGTCTTGGTGGTCGCGCTGGTTTTCTTGGGCAACAACACGGCCTGGATATTGGGCAGCACCCCACCCTGAGCGATCGTCACCCTTCCCATAAGCTTGTTGAGCTCCTCGTCATTGCGGACGGCCAGTTGTAGGTGTCTGGGGGTGATGCGGGTCTTCTTGTTGTCCCGGGCCGCGTTACCGGCCAGCTCCAGGATTTCAGCCGTCAGATACTCGAGCACAGCAGCCATGTATACCGGGGCTCCAGCACCCACCCGCTTAGCATAGTTACCTTTTCTCAGAAGCCTGTGAACACGGCCCACCGGGAACTGCAGTCCGGCCCGAGACGACCGAGATTTGGGTTTGGTCCGAGCTTTGCCACCGGTTTTCCCTCGTCCAGACATTCCGACTAATTATTGGACACAGAATGATGAAATCGTACCGCACTCGCCCCTCTAATAGCTTCTGGGGGAATGCCGTAAGGCGCTTACGATTGGTGATGCAGCGCTGTATCTCATTGGTGATATGTAACAGTCCAATTAGAAAGCTGATTCACTTTCCAATGATCAGACGGCAACAAGACAACCGCGGAAAATAACCGACAGTCGCCAAAATGACTTGAAATTTGAAAAGTCCGCCAAAAAGAAACATGTTTAAAAACAAGCCAAAAGAAAATCAATTTCAATCTATGTGTGAACATGGATTTCCCGTATCGTTCGGTTCCGACTCACATACAACACACACTGTGTGCATGAATTCCACCATAAGAGATGCTGTGGAATTAAGAGTCAAGAGTGTTTTATTGTCATGTCCCAGATAAAACAATGAAATTCTTACTTGCTGCAGCACAGCAGAATATGTAAACATAATAAATAATATAACAAAACTCGAAAAAACAAACTATAACAGTGCAATAATAATAATAATAGTCTATTGTAGTTCATAACTAATGATGTTTTAGTGTTTAATAGCCTGATGGTTGTAGGGAAGTAGCTGTTCCTGAACCTGGACGTTAGTTCTCAGGCTCCTGTACCTTCTTCCCGATGGCAGTGGTGAGATGAGTGTGTGGCCAAGATGGTGTGGGTCTCTGATGTTAGCTGCCTTTTTCAGGCAGCTAACATTAATTACAGTATCTTCCATTTTTTTCCACTGCTAATCTATCGCAACAAACCCGATTCACAGAATATGTTCGAGGTCGATCTTTGTGTGAAGGCATCGGACTGTGGGTGGGTCGAAACAGTTGCTGTGTCGTAACATTAGCACAACTCTGTGGGACTGCAAGACGTAAAAGAGCCCCAATTTCAATGGGAAAATCATAGTTTTCGGGAAATCATTTTGACTCGGGAAATCATTGTGTGAAAGGTTTAGATGTGGTGCAATTTCTCACGTGTTCAGGTGATTTTTTTTCACTCCCTTTCAAAGATATTGTCAATTTGCTGGGGTGATTATGTCCAATTAACAGCTAACAATTATGCCATTCCTTGTAAAATGTAATTCAAGCCCCACCTATGGTTTGCGATTGTTTTAATGATAAATTTAGCTTCAGAAGCGTTTTCTTTTCGCATGTAAAAACCCACTTGAGAACCATGGGCGTTTTTAAAATTTTACAGCCAGATTTATCACTTCTGAAACCTTTTAGATACCAAAGGAATCAAGAAAAAACACAAATAATGCCATACTGTTGATGAAATGCAGCGAGCAAACGCGATAATTCCTAATATTTTCAATCTTGATATCTGCACTGCCAATGTTCGCCAACCACTTTAGCTATTGTTGTCCTTTCAGCTGTCGCTTCTCTGCACCACCATTTCTCCTCACTTTTGGAATTCTGAAGTAGGATAAATGTTTCTCACAGTTACCCTGATTTCCACGATTATTTACAGCGCCAAAATTGACCATTTCAACAGTTTTTAACATGACTGCTCCGCTGGAAGCCATGCTTACCTGCTGGAAGTGCTTACCTGCACTTCACCGCGTGTACTCCAGTTGGCGTTGTGTGGCAACAGTACGGGTCATGGGTCGTGACCTCGACTGCCGTGCAACCTCCCTATATAGAGGGCCCTACATGTGAGAGGGCAACACTTGATCTAGTCTTGGTAAATTGGGAAGGGCAAGTGAATGAACTGTTCGTGGAGGAGGCTTTTGGGACCAGTGACCACTATTCGATTAGGATTACGATAGTTATGGATCAGGGCCTGCAAGTTAAAATGCTAAATTGAGGCAAGGCCAACTTTGAGGGTATGAGAGAAGGTCTCACTCAAGTTGTATGGAGTAGGTTGTTTGAGGGGAAAGGAACATCAGCCAAGTGAGATGTTTTTAAAAGTGTCTGTTAGAGTGAAGGGCAAAGGAGGCAAAACTAAGGAAGCCTAGATGATATGGGAAATTGAGACATTGGTCAAGAATAAGAATGCCACAAGAGACACGCAGCTGGGATCAAGTATATCACTGGAAGAGTTTCAGGAACTAAGGATCAAACTAAAAAAAGGAAATCAGAAGGGCAATAAGGGGCCTGGAGATAGCATAAAGGACAATCCCACAAGATTTTATGAATACTTATGGGTAAAAGGGTAACTAGAGAGTGTGGTATCACTCAGGAATCAAAGTGTGAAACTCTGAGTGAAGCCACAGGAGATGGACAAGTTCCTCAATGAGTATTTTTCCTCTGTTTTTACCGAGGAGAAAGACAGGAGGACGGAGGAATTTGGAGGGATCAATGGAAGTGTCTTGAACAGTCAATATTACAATAGAAGAGGTGCTAAAGGTAATAAATATTAAGTGTGAAGGTAGACAAATCTCCCGGGCCTGATCAGATATATCCAAGAGGATTGTGGGGAAATTAGAGAGGAAATTGAGGGAACCCTGGTTGAAATCTACGAGTTGTCATTAAATACAGGTGATGTGGCGGAAGACTGGAGAGTGGCAAATGTTGTGCCTCTATTCAAGAAAGGGTGCAGGGAAAATACTGGGAACAATAGGCTAGTGAGCTTAACATCTGTTAATGGAAACTTACTAGAAAGTATTCTGAGGTATAGGAAAAACATTTGGATGGATGGGCTGATGAGGGATAGTCGGCATGGTTTTGAACGTGGGAGGTCATGTCTCATGAACCTGACTTAGTTTTTTGAAGATGTGACCAAAAAGGTTGATGAGGGCAGAGGTAGATGTATATATAGACTCAAGCAAAGGTTCCACGTTGTAGGCTGCTATAGAAGGATAGATCGCAGGGGATCCAAGGAGAGATAGCTGAATGGAGAGAAAACTGTCTTAATGGAAGGAAGCGGAGGATGATGGTGGAAGGTTTCCACTTAGGCTGGAGGCCTGTGACCAGTGGTGTGCCCCAGGGTTTGGTGCTGGGCCTATTACTGTTTGTCATCTATATCAATGATTTGGATGAGAACATATATGGCAAGATTAGCAAGTTTGCAGATGAAACAAAAATGGGTGGTATAGCAGATAGTGAAGATGGTTGCGATAAATCGCAGCACGATCTTGATCGTTTATCTAGGTGAGCTGAGGAATGATTGATGGAATTTACTACAGAGAACTTCTCTGTATTTAATACAGAGAAATGTGTGAATTTACATTCAGGAAGCCTAAAGGGGCTGTCCCACTGCGGCGACCTAATTGGCGAGTTTAGAAGAGTTTAGGAGTTTGAAAAAATGTCATGTTGAAGACCTCCTTCGACTATGTAGAAGACCTCCTTCGACTATGTTGAAGACTAGCTTCGTCTAGCTTCAGGCAAATTGGACACCGAATAGTGGAGAGTGAAGACGACCTCCTTCGATCTCCTTCGACCTCCCTTCGACTATGTTGAACACTATCTACGACTATCTTCGAGTACCTTCGATTACCTTCGACTACCCTCGATTACTACGAATAACATGCCGACCTACTTCGACTAAACCTACGAATAATAAAAGTATCCATTTTTTCCATGGCAACCTTTTTTTACTCGCGGGCATTTTTCAACGTGTTGAAAAATACGCCGCGACCTAGCTGAGTCCTCGCGTACGCGGGGACTACTCTCGAGCATGAAGGAGAGTTACAAAGACCTCCTAGGACCACCTGTCGACCATGCTGCGAGTATGAGTCGAGGGCAAACTCGCCAGAACTCGCGGATTAGGTCACCGCAGTGGGACAGACCCTTAACAAGGGCAGGACCTGCACAGTGAATAGTAGGGCTCTGGCAAGTGTTATAGAGCAGAGGGATCAGAGAGTGCAGGTACATAGTTCCTTCAAGTTTGAGTCAAAGGTAGATGAGGTGGTAAAAATGGCATTTGGCACATTGGCATTCATCAGTCTGAGTATTGATTAAAGGTGTTGGGAGATTATGTTGCAGTTGTAAAGGACATTGGTGAGGCTGCATTTAAGGTCTTGTAGCAATGTTACAAAATTTTGAGATTTAAAAAATAAAGTCTGCAATTTATCCCATCAGATAAAGCATAAAAAGAAGTTTCATTTGACACCTAATTTACTTTCATATCTTCAGTATTAAAGAAGTTATGGCCATTTTCATACTTGGAAATTAGCATCTTGTTCCCTATTGCTTTTCCATTGACTTAACACAAAAGCTGTGATCGAGGACAGTTAAAAGCCCATAACTTTCTTAAAAATTAAGATAACTGAAAGAAATGTTCAGTTATTATAGATTGAAGCATTCTGAAACAAATATGAAACAATCTTACTTAGAAGACATGAAAGTAAAGCATATAATTAGTTAGTTACCTAATTGTAGCTAATTACAATATTCAATTACTAGATCTAAACATCTATCAATTTCTTAAGAATAGATTAACATTTTTAAATAGCCTAAGTGTCTAAATAACATTCACACAATAATTCACAATATACCATAATTTTTAAATCTCATTTTCATGAATTTACAGGCCAAATGGAAGGAATTGAATGTTTAATACCTGTAAATTAATGTGGATTTAAATCATCTTGTGAGTGAGGATTTCTGGAACGCGATCTTTTGGAACGTTGATTTGCGGTGAATTTAACCCCATATTGGCATGAAAAATACTGCCGTTAATTGGGGGAATAAAATCACCGTGTCGCATGAAAAAATGTGAATTAAAGGCTTCTTAAGAAGCACTTTTATACATTTAAAGAAACCACTTTCGTTTACCTGTCCCGTGTGTGAAATCCGTCCCCGTTATCGGCGTTGACGCTTCAGGAGCTGCTTTTAAAATTACTCTAGTGCTGACATTGACGATTTAATAAAAATAAAAAATTCACAAAAGGCCACTAGGAACGATTTGTCAGCAAACACTTGTACTCCAACTAAATATAATTGAGGACAAGGGAGGAGAAACCCGCGTTTTAACCCCGCCCCCCCTTAAAGGCGCCAAAACCGCGCTCACGGCCAGTGGCAGAATTACAGCGCGACTGAAGGTAAGTTTTGTAACATACCTAAGTCTTGTGTTCATTTCTGGGCACTATGTTATAGGAAAGATATTGTCAAGCTGGAAAGGGTGGAGAGAAGATTTACGAAGATTTTTGCCAGGAGTCTGAGGTTCGGAGTTAAAGGGCGAGATTGAGTAGGCTGAGACTATTCTTTGGAGCACAGGAGGATGAGTGATGATCTTAAAGAGATGCATAAAATCATGTGAGAAATAGTTCAAGTAGATGCACTGTCTCTTACCCAGAATAGATGAATCAAGGGCAGAGGACATAGGTGAAGGGGAAAAGAATTAGTAGAAATCTGTGGGTTACCTTTTTCGCAGTCAGGGTGGTGGGTGTATGGAACAAGCTGCAAGAGGAGGTGGTTGAGGCAGGAAATATCGCTACTTTAGAAAAAGTCAGACATGTACATGGATGGGACAGGTTTAGAGGGATATGGGCCAAACGCGGGCAGGTGGCACTAGTGTAGCTGGGACAATCTGGCTGGTATGGGGAAGTTCATCAGGTCATAAGTGATAGGAGTAGCATTAGGCCATTCGGCCCATCAAGTCTAGTCTGCCATTCAATCACGGCTGATCTGTCTCCCCCTCCTAAACCCCATTCTCCAGCCTTCTCCCCATAACCTCTGTACTAATCACCTAGACTGTGGAACAGCATCCCTCTTCTCATCAGAACTACCCCCTGCATCGACTCCTTTAAGTCTAGACTTAAAACCTATTTCTACTCGCAAGCGTATCTTGAGGTCCTCTGAGGAAGCGCTGTATGTACGTATTTATGTATGTATTGTTAGATCTATGTACCATTGTACGTAGCACGTTAGTACCTGCACTGATGTAAGGCACTTTGGTCAACGAGAGTTGTTTTTAAATGTGCTATAGAAATAACATTGACTTGACTTGACTAATCAAGAATCTAGCTGTCTCTGCCTTAAAAATATCCATTGACTTGGCCTCCACAGCCTTCAGTGGCAAAGATCCCACCGATTCACCACTCTCTGACTAAAGACATTTCTCCTCATATCCTTCTCAAAAGAACATCCTTTAATTCTGAGGCTATGACCTCTTGTCCTAGACTCTCCCACTTGTGGAAACATCCTCTCCAAATCCACTCTGTCCAAGCCTTTCACTATTCTGTATGTTTCAATGAGGTCCCCCCTCATTCTTCTAAACTCCAGCGAGTACAGGCCCAGGGCCAACAAACGCTCATCATGGGTTAACCTACTAATTCCTGGGATCATTCTTGTAAACCTCCTCCGGACCCTCTCCAGAACCAGGACATCCTTCCTCAGATATAGTGAACAAAATTACTCACTATATTCCAAATGCAGTCTTACCAGCGCCAGAAAGAGCCTCAGCATTACATCCCTGTTTTTGTACACAAGTCATAGAAACATAGAAACATAGAAAATAGGTGCAGGAGTAGGCCATTCGGCCCTTCGAGCCTGCACCGCCATTCTATATGATCATGGCTGATCATCCAACTCAGTATCCTGTACCGGCTTTCTCTCCATACCCCCTGATCCCATTATCCACAAGGGCCACATCTAACTCCCTCTTAAATATAGCCAATGAACTGGCCTCAACTACATTCTGTGGCAGAGAATTTCAGAGATTCACCACACTCTGTGTAAAAAATGTTTTTCTCATCTCAGTCCTAAAAGATTTCCCCTTTATCCTTAAAATGTGACCCCTTGTTCTGGACTTCCCCAACATCGGGAACAATCTTCCTGCATCTAGCCTGTCCAACCCCTTAAGAATTTTGTAAGTTTCTACAAGATCCCCCCTCAATCTTCTAAATTCAAGCGAGTACAAGCCGAGTCTATCCAGTCTTTATTCATATGAAAGTCCTGACATCCCAGGAATCAATCTGGTGAACCTTCTCTGTACTCCCTCTATGGCAAGAATGTCCTTCCTCAGATTAGGAGACCAAAACTGTACGCAATACTTCAGGTGTGGTCTCACCAAGACCCTGTACAACTGCAGTAGAACCTCCCTGCTCCTATACTCAAATCTTTTCGCTATGAATGCTAACATACCATTCGCTTTGTTCACTGCCTGCTGCACCTGCATGCCCACTTTCAATGACTGGTGTACCATGACACCCAGGTCTCGTTGCATCTCCCCTTTTCCTAATCGGCCAACATTCAGGTAATAGTCTACTTTCCTGTTTTTGCCACCAAAGTGGATAACCTCACATTTATCGGCATTATACTGCATCTGCCATGCATTTGCCCACTCACCCAGCCTATCCGTGTCATCTTGCAGCCTCCTAGCACCCTCCTCACAGCTAACCCTGCCCCCCAGCTTCGTGTCATCCGCAAACTTAGAGATGTTGCATTCAATTCCCTCATCCAAATCATTAATATATATTGTAAATAGCTGGGGTCGCAGCACAGAGCCTTGCGGTACCCCACTAGTCACTGCCTGCCATTCTGAAAAGGACCCGTTTACTCTTTGCTTCCTGTCTGCCAGCCAGTTCTCTATCCACATCAATACTGAACCCCCAATACCATGTGCTTTAAGTTTGTATATTAATCTCTTATGTGGGACCTTGTCGAAAGCCTTCTGAAAGTCCAGATATAACACATCCACTGGTTCTCCCTTATCCACTCTACTAGTTACATCCTCGAAAAATTCTATAAGATTCGTCAGACATGATTTACCTTTCATAAATCCATGCTGACTTTGTCCAATGATTTCACCATTTTACAAATGTGCTGCTATCCCATCTTTAATAACTGACTCTAGCAGTTTCCCCACCGGCGATGTTAGACTAACTGGTCTGTAATTCCCCGTTTTCTCTCTCCCTCCCTTTTTAAAAAGTGGGGTTACATTAGCTACCCTACAATCCTCAGGAACTACTCGAGAATCTAAAGAGTTTTGAAAAATTATCACTAATGCATCCACTGTTTCTGGGGCTACTTCCTTAAGTACTCTGTGATGCAGCCTATCTGTCCCTGGGGATTTATCGGCCTTTAATCCATTCGATTTACCTAACACCACTTTCCGGCTAACCTGGATTTCACTCAGTTCCTCAATCTCATTTGACCCCCGGTCCCCTGCTATTTCCGGCAGATTAATTAAGTCTTCCTTAGTGAAGACAGAACCAAAGTAGTTAGTCAATTGGTCTGCCATGTCCTTGTTCCCCATGATCAATTCACCTGTTTCTCACTGCAAGGGACCTACATTTGTTTTAACTAATCTTTTTCTCTTCACATATCTATAAAAACTTTTGCAGTCAGTTTTTATGTTCCCTGCCAATTTCCTTTCATAATCTATTTCCCCTTTTCCTAATTAAACCCTTTGTCCTCCTCTGGCAGACTGAATTTCTCCCAGTCCTCTGGTAGGCTGCTTTTTCTGGCTAATTTGTATGCTTCATCTTTTGTTTTGATACTATCCCTGATTTCCCTTGTTATCCACGGATGCACTACCTTCCCTAATTTATTCTTTTGCCAAACTGGGATGAACAATTTTTGTAGTTCATCCATGCAGCCTTTAAATGCCTTCCATTGCATACCCACCGTCAACCCTTTAAGAATCAATTGCCAGTCTATCTTGGCCAATTCACGTCTCATACCCTCAAAGTTACCTTTCTTTAAGTTCAGAACCCTTGTTTCTGAATTAATTATGTCACTCTCCATCCTAATGAAGAACTCAACCATATTATGGTCACTCTTGCCCAAGGGGCCACGCACAACAAGACTGCTAACTAACCCTTCCTCATTACTCAATACCCAGTCTAGAATAGCCTGCTCTCTCGTTGGTTCCTCTACATGTTGATTTAGAAAATTATCCCGCATATATTCCAAGAAATCCTCTTCCTCAGCACCCCTGCCAATTTGATTCACCCAATCTATATGTAGATTGAAGTCACCCATTATAACTGTTTTACCTTTGTTGCACGCATTTCTAATTTCCTGTTTGATGCCATCCCCAACTCCACTACTACTGCTAGGTGGCCTGTACACAACTCTCACTAGCGTTTTCTGCCTCTTAGTGTTTCGCAGCTCTACCCATATCGATTCCACATCCTCCAAGCTAATGTCCTTCCTTTCTATTGAGTTAATCTCCTCTCTAACCAGCAACGCTACCCCACCTCCTTTTCCTTTCTGTCTATCCCTCCTGAATATTGAATATCCCTGGATATTCAGCTCCCAGCCTTGGTCACCCTGGGGCCATGTCTCCGTGAGCCCAACTATATCATAGTCATTAATAGCTAACTGCACATTCAACTCATCCACCTTATTACGAATGCTCCTTGCATTGAGACACAAAGCCTTCAGGCTTGTTTTTACAACACTCTTACCCCTTATACCATTATGTTGAAAATGGCCATTTTTGATTTTTGCCCTGGATTTGTCTGCCTTCCACTTTTACTTTTAACCTTGCTACCTATTGCTTCTACCCCTCTGTCTCTCTGCTCACACATTTAAGAAACCCACCATCTCTTATTCTCTGTTTATTATCTTTTTCTTCTTTCCCCCCTACATGTTGGGTCTGAGTGCTTCCCTTCTCTGCCTCCTGCCTCACACACTGTCTACTAGCTTTCTCTATTTGAGTCCCTCCTCCCAACCGTTCTAGTTTAAAGTCTCCCCAGTTGCCTTTGCAAATCTCCCCGCCAGGATATTGGTCCCCCTCGGGTTCAAGTGCAACCCGTCCTTTTTGTACAGGTCACACCTTCCCCAAAAGAGGTTCCAATGATACAGAAACTTGAATCCCTGCCCACTGCACCAGTCCTTCAGCCACGCATTTATCCTCCACCTCGCTCCATTCCTACTCTCACTGTCGTGTGGCACAGGCAGTAAACCTGAGATTGTTACCTTTGCGGTCCTTTTCCTTAACTCTCTTCCTAAATCCCTAAATTCTCCTTTCAGGACCTCTTCCCTTTTTCTACCTATGTCATTGGTACCTATATGTACCACGTCCTCGGGCTCCTCTCCCTCCCATTTCTGGATATCTTGGACACGTTCAGACACATCCCAGACTTGGCACCAGGGAAGCAAATTACCATCCGGGTCTCCCGATTGCGTCCACAGAATCGCCTGTCTGACCCCCTAACTATTGAGTCCCCTAGTACTACTGCCCTCCACTTCTTTTCCTTACCCCTCTGAGCAACAGGGCCGGTCTCTGTACCGGAGGCCCGGCCGCTGTTGCTACGCCCAAGTCCTCTTGAAATAAGTGCTAGCATTGAGTTTGCTTTATTTACTATCAATTTGACTTGCAGGTTTACTTTTGGGAGTGCTAGTGCAGGATTCCCAAAGTCCCTTTGCACCTCCGATTTCTGGATTCTCACCCCATTTAGAAAATAGTCTGTGCCTTTATTCCTACTACCAAAATGCATGATTCCACATTTTGCTACACTATGGCCCCATAGCAGAAGCGTCCATGTTGCGGGGCTGGAAACTGGAAGTATCCCGAGCTATACCACCATCACCTAATGCAACAAGTGATGGCTCCCACTGATTGACGCCGGAAACTTGCGTCCTTTTCAGGACGGATGATGACAGCGATGTCAACATTTGAAACGTGGAAGATGGACATGAAAGAAGAAGCTACACTATATTCCATCTGCCACTTCTCTGCCCACTCTCACAACCTGCCCAAGTCGTGCAGAGTCCCTGCTTTCTCTACTCCACTTGGCCTTCCACATATTTTCGTATCATCCGCAAACTTGGCCACAAAGCCTTCAATCCCCTCATCCAATTCATTAATATACAACGTGAAGAGTAGCGGCCCCAGCACCGATCCCTGCGGAACTCCGCTAGTCACTGGCAGCCAAACAGAAAAAGCCCACTTTATTGCCACTCCTTGTCTTCTGCCATCCAGCCAACCTGCTATCCATGCTAGTATCTGCCCTTTGATACTGTCTTCCTTAGCAGCCTCACATGTGGTACCTTATTAAAGGCTTTCTGAAAATGTAGGTAAACAACATCCACTGACTCTCCTTTGTCTGTCCTGCTATGTACTTCTTCAAAGAATTTCAGCGAATTTGTCAAGCAAGATCATCCCTTCACAAAGCCATGCTGACTTCAGCCTATTTTATCATGAACTTCTGAGTACTCCGTAACACCTTTATAATTGACTCTAAAATCTTACCAACCACCAAAGTCGGACTATGCTTCCATAAAGTTCCACTTTTCTGCTTTGC
Source organism: Malacoraja senta (assembly GCA_038087875.1). Taxonomy (NCBI): domain Eukaryota; kingdom Metazoa; phylum Chordata; class Chondrichthyes; order Rajiformes; family Rajidae; genus Malacoraja; species Malacoraja senta. The sequence goes on from JAXLNO010001545.1 coordinate 1,028,710, forward strand.
TCCCTTCTTGCAAGTTGGGCCAAAGGGCCTGTTTCCATGTTCTATGACTCTATGGCAGATTTAAATAAAGCTGGTGTAACTCAGCGGGTCAGGCAGTATATCTGGAGTAAAGGAATAGATGATGTTTCAGATCGAGACTGGGAGTCAAGGGAAAGGGGGATGAGAATTGTAGATGGGACTTAGGGGAAATGAATGGAAGATATGCAAACAACAAAGATAATCAAGGAAATGTAGGGCACACCATAGGCCATTGTTTGCCATGGGATAGGTGACAATGTGCATAACGATAGAGGAACTCAACAGGATGACAGTAAAACAAGTAAAACACTAGGGTGGGGGAGGGAGAGAGAGAGAGGGTATGCAAGGGTGACTTAAAGCTAGAGAAATCAATATACATACCACTGGGTTGTTAGCTGCACAAGCGAAATATGAAATGCTGTTCCTCCTATTTAAATTTGGCCTCACCCTGACAATGGAAGAGGTCCAGGACAGAAAGGTCAGTTTGTGAATGGGAAGTAGAGTTAAAGTGTTTGGCAACCGAGACATCACGTAGGCCGAGGCAGACTGAGTGAAGGTGTTCAGCGAAACAATCGCCGAGTTTGTGTTTAGTCTCACCGATATATAGGAGTCCACTCTTGAAGCAGCAGATATAGTAGATGAGGTTGGAGGAGGTGCAAGTGAACCTCTGCCTCATCAGAAAGAACTGCTGTGGTCCCTGGAAGATGGAGATATAGAAATAGGTGTTGCATCTCCTGTGTTTGCAGGGGCAGCTAGCTGGGGAGGGGGAGTTTTGTGTGGGAAGGGATGGGTTAACCAGGGTGTTGTGAAGGGAACAGTCTCTGTGGAAAACAGATAGGGGTGGGGATTGGAAGATGCTTTTGTGTCTGTCTTCAGTTTAAACCAGCATCTGCTGTTCCTCCATACACTCTTAAAGGCAGCCACGGAAATCGCTATCGAAACATGGGGGGGACACAATTTATTGGCGGCCGCGCGCATACGCACACATGCGAGGCTTCGGCCGTGGCCCATGGACGATAACATCGGGAGCTGACCTGGTTGGTGACTGACTCCGAACTCCAACAACAGCAGCTTCGTCCGCCACGAATCGTGGGGCTGGAATCAACCCGTTCACGGGGTCTTTCATCGGCCAGCTGGGGCTTCAACATTGGGAGCCTCGATCGCCGGATTACAAAACATGGGGGGGATTGTCCCCCACCTCTCAAAGCATGGGAGGACGTCCCCCCCCCGTCCCTCCCAGGATTTCTGCTCATGCTCAAAGGAGCCGTTGGGTTCTCTGTTTGTCTTGTCACTCGGCTATTAATCTTTACGTGGAGTTGGTCGTTGCCTTTGTCCCTTCCGACATGGTGTGCAAACTGTGCTGTGGTCAAAGCCCCAACAGCAATGTGAACACTTGCTTGATTGTGCTCTGCAATTGGCAATGAGATCCACGCCACTTGCCGCACCACAGACAGCAGCCACTAAAAGGCATTCACGCCACAATTAAAACAGCAAGAGCAAACATACGGAATTTTTGTTCATATACTGTAAAGAAAAATAACATTAAGAGAACTATACAAAGTCCTAGATAAACTAATGGAGAAGGGAAGGATGGAGTTTCAATGTTCGTGCAGTGAGCAGGGATGTACACCAACATGTACCAGGATTATTCCGGGCTTTGGTTCTGCTTATCTCGATCAACATAAAGAATAAGAATTATCACCCAAAAGGAAGTATCAAAAAAATTGCATCAACGCTGTGTCGAAATGTTAGTACAATTCTGTGGGAGACTCTTAAAAGAACCATTGGGTTTTCAGTTTGTTTTGTCAGCATTGTGTGGATCTGTACTTGGTCACCACCTTTGTCCTGTCAGACACGGCATGCTTGGCCAGCTCCCCGGTGGCAGCAGACGCACGGTGGTCTGTATCTCCAGGGAGCAAATAATCAGCCATGCCTCCACATCCTACTTGTTATGGGTCAAGTAGGATGATGTGGGCCTTTTTGAGGCAGGGCCTCCTTCAGATTCCTTTGATGTGAGGAGGTCAGTTGCTGTGATAGACTGCGCAGTGTCCTCCACTCTTTGTAATCTCCTTTGTTCTTGGATGTTTGAGTTGCCAGACTAGGTCATGATGTAATTGTTCAATATGCTCTCTACCATACACATGGAGTTTAAGAAAGTATTACTTGATACACAGAATCTCCTCAGTCTTTTCAGGAAATAGAGACATGGATGGCTTTCTTTATGATTATATCAATGTGCTGGCACAGGAGAGATATGCATTCCCAAGAAACTAGAGGCATTGACTATTGACCCTCTCCATCACCAACTCGCCGATGAATACAAGATCATGGATCCTGTTACTTCGGCATCATTCAATCGCATTTGCCCCCCGCTCTATTTTGACTCCTCAATACTCGTTATTCGTCCAACAACGGTGGTGTCATTGGGGAATTTAAAGATGGCATTGGAATTTAAAGATGGCATTGGAACTGTGTCTGGCTACACAGTTATAGGAATAGCATTGGAGGAGCTGCATGTCGCTCCAGTCAGCATACCCGAAGCCTTTACCACCATAGCTAGGGATTATGGCAGGGAGTCAGGGAGAAGAAGAGTTGGTTTGGAGAGGGTGTTGACAGGCAGACACAGATGGGAAAATACAAATGAAATGTTGGTGCTGGAGATATGAAATGAATCAGAAAATTTTAGCAAAGACTTTAGCAAGAAGATTGAGTAAATACCTTAGTAAATTGATAAATCCTGATCAAACGGGGTTTATACCCAAAAGACACTCATTTAATAACTTGAGACCCCTGTTTAATATAATGTACTCACATAAAATGGAGGAAGAAGATATATCAATTATTTCTCTGGACGCAGAGAAAGCATTTGATCAGGTAGAGTGGCAGTATTTATATAAAATACTGCAAAAATGTAATATGGGAGAGAATTTTATTGCATGGGTAAAATTATTATATGATAAACCGATGGCAAGAATATTAACCAATAATATGTTATCTCCAAAATTTCAATTATCAAGGGGCAATAGGCAGGGATGTGCGTTATCACCCCTACTATTTGCCCTTATGATAGAGCCCCTGGCTGAAAGTATAAGAATTCATCCGAATATTCAGGGATATAATACTAGGGACCCAAATAATAAAATTTCATTATATGCAGACGATATACTTTTATATATTACAAATTCACAAACGAGCATACCAAATTTATTAAATTTAATAGAGGAATTCGGGTCCTTTTCTGGATATAGAATAAACTGGAATAAAAGTGAAATCATGACGGTAAAACCTCAAGAATCTACACACTTATTGAATTTCCCCTTTAAAATTGCAACAGAAAAATTTAAGTATTTGGGTATTCAAATTACTAGAAAATATAAAGCATTATTTAATGCTAATTTTATGCCTTTATTAAATAAACTCAACGCGTTGATTAAATTCTGGAAAACACTTCCCTTATCATTAATAGGTAGAATAAACGCTATAAAAATGATCTTTTTACCACAATTATTATACCTATTTCAATCTATACCATTATATATACCAACATTTTTTTTTTTTTAAACTAGACTCGAATATTACGAATTTTATTTGGGTCTATAGATCACACAGAATTTAAAAAAACAATTATGTAATCCAAAAGATGTCGGGGGACTTTCACCTCCGAACTTTTTGTATTACTATTGGGCAGTGCATATTAAGAATATAATTTACTGGTTGGACAGTTCTACCCAACAGACAGAATGGATAAGAATGGAGAAAGAGGATTGTTCCCCTTGTAATATAGGAACGATCCTCTTCTCCCCGATAAAACTGAACAATATAATATATAAGAATAACCCAATTATACACGATACAATAAGAATTTGGAAACAAATAAAATTATCTTTAAAATTGAGAAATCTATCATTGTTAATGCCAATAGTGAATAATCCTTGATTTAAACCATCTCTTATTGATAAAACATATAACCAATGGGAAAGAATGGGAATTAAAAGGATCGGTGATTTGTATGAAATGGGAAACCTGTTACCATTCCAACAATTACAATTAAAATTTAAACTGAAAAATAACCAATATTTTAAATATCTTCAGATTTGTGACTTCATGAAGAAATACATACAAAGATATCAAAACATAACTTTAGACCCACTGGAAGAAGCAATGAATATTAAGGCTGACTCACAGAAATTAATATCATATTTATATAATAGTATTTTAAATAGAGACCTACCATCGACAGAGGTAGAGAAGAGTGGGAACGAGAATTAATGATAAAAATTACGAAGGAAACATGGGAAAAGTATTTGATATATATACACAAATGATCGATTAATGTAAGACATAATTTAATTCAATTTAAAATTTTACATAAATTATATTATTCAAAAACTAGATTGAATAAATTGTATCCAAATATGTCCCCCATTTGTGATAAATGTTTATCCCAAAACGCAACTATAACACACTCTTTCATTTCCTGCATAAAACTTTATAAATTTTGGATTGATATTTTTGAAATATTTACAAAATTATTCAAGATAAAAATGGAACCTAATACTGAAATGATTATATTTGGAGTAATGGAAGACGGGAATAAATTGAACTCATCTCAATATTTATTTTTTAATTATGGTTTACTAAGGGCAAAAAAACTAATACTTAAATTTTGGAAAAATACACCAATACCAACGCTTAAAATGTGGATTTCAAGTATGTTGGACACCACACACCTTGAGGAAATGCGATTCCTCCTAATAGATAAATCAGACCAATTCTTAACGAGTTGGTCTCCATTTGTCGTCTTTTTGGAATCATATGGTGCAACACAATTGTAGAAGCTAACTGTTCCAGGACTGGGTGAGGGATGGTCAACATTATAAATAATGATCTCCTTAATTTTCTTACTTTCTACTCTTTTTCTTTCTATCTTCTTTTCTTCACTTTTCTTCTTTCACCCTTTTTTCTCTCTCACACACTATATATCACACGTTTTTCTATCTTTTATTATCTATTCTCTCTTTTTCTTCTTCATTATAACTTTAAAAAAATAAGAAGCTGTACATAAAATGTATTATGTCAATATATATTAGGCACTTTGGTGCCATATGATTGTACTTACTTCTAATAAAATAAAAATATTTTTAAAAAGGAAATATGAAATGAAAGCAAACATTCTGTGGAGCAAGAAGCAGACTGACTCACCGCATCATCCGGCGCCCCCATGACTCGACACGCAACCTCTGTTTTTCTCTTTATTTCATTTGTGGCAGCAGCAGCTGGTTTATTTAATTGTGGGGTTGCTGCCATTGCCGGGTCCTACGGCATCTAGCTGTCCCCACACCCTTCTGCTTTCTGTAGGGACCACTGCATCCCTACTCGGTTTACCCATCCCTCTCACTAACCTCCCCCCCAATACTTTGCCCCACATCTACAGAGGTACAACATCTGTCGCAACACCTCCTTTCTCACCTCCGTCCAGGAAGTCCAACAAATCTTCTAGGTGAGACAGAGGTTCGCATTTACCTTTTCCAACCTTGTCTACTGCATTCTGTACTGCCGATGTGGCCTCCTTTACGTCGGCAAGGCCAAGTGTAGACTAGGCAACTGTTTCAACAAAAACTTGCGCTCCATCTGCCTAGGCCTATTGGATCTCCTGGTGGTCTACAATCCAATAATATGAACATTGAATTTTGCAGATCAACCTTGTCTCTTGTGTTCCTTTCTCTCTGTTCTAATCCACCTCCAATCTTTTAACCCATTCCCTTAGCTCTCCTCCATCATCCATCACATAATTTTATTCCTCTCCCTCTTACGTCTATATTTGACCCACTGAAATGCCACCCTATCTGGTTTCTTCAGCCCTCCATCTCTTCCTTTATCGTCCCCGTTATCACCTTCCTTACTTATCAGATGAGTTACGTATGTTCACAAAGGGCAACAGGGATAAGCCAGACAATACCTGGCCAGTTAGTCTGAGTCAGTTGTGCGGAAAGTCAAAGAAAGTAGATTGAGGATGATAATAATGGGGCACACGGTGGGGCAGTGGTAGAGTTGTTGCTGTACTGTGTCAGACCCGGGTTTGATCTTCACTATGGGTGCTCATCTGTACGGAATTTGTCCGTTCTCGCCGTGACCTGCGTAGATTTTCTCTGAGATGAAATTATGTCGATTAAACCAAAAGACTCAACACATCTCAGGAAATTCCCTTTTAAAATAGCTATGGAAAAATTCAAATATTTAGGAATTGAGATCACTAGAAATTACCATGATATGTTTAAAGCTAATTATAATCCCCTACTTAAGAAATTAAATAATTTGATTAAATTTTGGAAAACACTTCCGATGTCCTTAATAGGTAGGATAAATGCTATAAAAATGATTTTCTTACCACAAATCCTTTACCTATTTCAATCAATACCTATATATCTCCCAAAAAAGTTTTTCAAAAAACTGGACTCAGACATTACAAATTTTATATGGGATTACAAATCCCACAGAATACAAAGAACACACCTTAACAAACGAAAAGAGTTGGGGGGTCTAGCGCTCCCTAACTTTATGTATTATAACTGGGCAGTAAATATTAAAAATATGATTCACCTGCTGGACAATTCTGCCCAGCAGGTGGACTGGATTATAATGGAAAAAGGGGATTGCTCCCCGAATAATATAGGAGCGATTATTCTCTCTCCAATAAATTTGAATAATAAAAATTATAATAAAAATCCAATTATATATAGCACTATTAGAACATGGAAGCAAATAAAACAGAATCTAAAATTAAGAAACCTATCTCTCTTAATACCAATAGTCAATAACCCATCGTTTAAACCTTCAATCATAGATAAAGCATTTATACAATGGGAAAGAATGGGAATCAAAACGCTCGAAGATCTGTATGAATTAGAAAAATTACTATCATTCCAACAACTACAACTGAAATATAATTTGAAAAATAATCAATATTTTAAATATCTACAAATCTGTGACTATTTGAAAACACACACAAAAGATTATTATAATATGCCTTCCGACTTACTAGATGAAGCAATGAAGACAAAGGCGGAATCAGTTAATTTAATATCATACTTATATAATATCATCTTAAACATAGAAATACCCACAACAGATGGAATTAGAAGAGATTGGGAACAAGATCTAGGTATAAAAATTTCAAAAGAGAGTTGGGATAATCATTTATTACAGGTGCATAAATGCTCGATCAACGTACGACATACGCTTATCCAATTTAAAACATTACATAGATTATATTATTCAAAAACCAAACTAAATAAAATCTTTCCTAACGTCTCACCAATCTGTGATAAATGTATATGTCAAGAAGCTACCATAGCACATTCTTTTGTTTTTTGTACAAAAATCCAAAAATTCTGGTTTGAAATATTTGATATTTTTTCAAAATTAATCAAAATAAAACTGGTACCAAAACCAGAATGGATTATTTTTGGAATATCGGAAGGTATTCCTGAATTAAACGTGTATCAGAAGAATTTACTCAATTATGGGCTAATAATGGGAAAAAAGCTTATACTTAAATTCTGGAAAAATGCGCCCACACCAACAATAAAAATGTGGACATCAAATATGTTGGAAACATTACATCTGGAAGAGATGAGATTCCTCCTAGTAGGCAAAGTAGACCAATTTCAAAAGACGTGGTCTACGTTTTTGGACCTATTACAAGCATGAGGTGCAATAGTAATTTAGAAAAACAAATAAATAAATAAAAGGTATCTGGACCTGGTAATGGGAGGTAAAACAAAAACAGACTTGGTTGGTAGTTCCTTCTCTATGAAGTATGTTATAAGAGTTATAATAGAGCGATTGTTCCTTCTTTCTTTCTCTTTCTTTTCTAGGGTCTATTTTCTAACTTTACTTCCTTCTCTAACTTCTTTTCTAAGGGGCTTTCTTTTCCCAACACTCTTTTGCACTTCACAACCTTTGCGCACTTTCTTCACTTTTCTTACTTCTTTCTTTTTCTTTCTTAAAGTTTAAAAAAGTGAAGCGGTACAAAAAATGTATTAATATATACGTGTTGTACATTACTGTAATCTACCGTACTTCTATTAAAAAAATTATTTAAAAAAAAAAAAAAAAAAAAAAAAGATTTTCTCTGAGATCTTCGGTTTCCTCCCACACTCCAAAGACGTACAGGTTTGTAGGTTAAATGGCGTACATAAATGTAAATTTTTTCCTCGTGTGTTCAGGATAATGTTAGTGTGAGGGGATCGCTGATCAGTACGGTTTCAGTGAGCTAAATGGCCTGTTTCTGTGTTGTATCTCTAAACTAAACTCAAAATAACCTGCAGCTGGAAAGGTAGGGATAGAGCAGGAGTAGTCTGCACTGTTGGTCGGTGGTACACTCTGGCTAATTTTAGTGAGTACTCGACCAAGTGTAGCCCTGTTGGGTCTGCTCCCCCAACGCAACCTGTTCCCCCAATGCAATATTCCACCACTTTCTCTCTCCTCTCCCCAGGCTCTCCTCTCCACCCCCATCATCTCCCCCTTCCGATCCTCGGCACAGTGAAATAATGCAGGGGTCGGGGTCGGGGTGAATCTCCCTTTGTGGGGGTCGGGGGGCGCATCACCCCATGTGGGGGTCGGAGTAGAGGGGGTGATTCATCCTATGTGTGGGTTGGGGTCGGGGGGGGAGAATCACCCCGTATGGGGCCGGGATCTGGTGGTCGGGGGGGAGGGTGAATGACCCCAGTGTGGGGGTCGGGTTCCGGTGCCGGTGCAGCCTGGTCAGTGTCTCTGGGTGGCCGGAGGGACCAGACTGTCCCCAACTCTGCTGCAGCTGACTGGAACGTGTCCCGCTCCACAAGGCCCCGTGTGTGGCCGCTGCCACAGCCCATCACCGTGCGGCCGCACAGGGGGATCTGGATCTGGATGTAATATGCTGAAAAGCTCTAGGTAGAGCATCACTCAGCATGGGGCGGAGGACGGCCATGGCCGGACAGCACTGAGAGTGGGGTCTGTCCCGAGGGATCAGCTCCTTCCGTCGCTTACACCGGACGTCTGAGTGTCCCTTGGTGCTTGGGTTCAGACCGCTCAGTCACCCTCCAGCCCAGGGCGGTCGTGGTCCGGGACTTGCCCGCAATCTGCCGGCACGCTGCTCTTTTGCAAGTCAGTCACGGAAAACATTTGTATCTTCTCCCTGTCCGTGAGCAGCATTGATGTTGACGGTTTTTACCAGGTAAGAACGTACATGTTACGTGTGTGGTACTCCAGAAGGCTTGAGCGACCTTGACCTTATGACCTTCCGTGCAATGCCACAATTTAATGCGGCCCTCCCCCCGACGTCACTCAAAACTGGTGCCTGCCCACCCCCCCTCGTTACGGGGCATTGTGACGTCACTGTGGAAGCGGGTTGAAAAATTTAACATTTAAAAACCTGGTTTGGGGTATTTTTAAAACGGTGTAACTTGTGAAATATAGCAAGAAATGTGAAGTGAAGGAGTATATTTCGTCTACGGGGTTAATGTGATTAATATTCTTTGAAAATTACTGCGCTAGCGCGTGGCGTTTTGACGAAGCTAGAAAGACACAAAGGCATACACGCACACACACACGTATACATACATACAAGATTAGACTTTTAATAAGTACTAGATCAAGTGGGTTCCATCCCCCAATACGGGGGGGGGGGGGGGGCGCGACGTCACAGGGGAGGGCTGGTCCCCAAACGCAATATTCCACCACTCACCCATATGTTCCAATACTCACCAATCCCTAGAGAGGGAGGGTGGGTAGAGAGGGAGGGGTGGTAGAGAGGCAGGGGGTAGAGAGGGGGGATATAGAGGGGTGACAGAGAGGGAGGGGGTGTAGAGAGGGTGGGGGAGGGGGGTGGAGAGGGAGGGGATAGAGAGGGAGAGGGTTGCGAGGGAGAGGGAGGGGGTAGAGGGGGAGTAGAGAGGGAGGGTAGAGGGAGGGTGAGGGGGTAGAGAGGGAGTGGGACTGAGAGGGAGGGGGGGTAGAAACCGTTCCCCATCTCTCTATCGAAGTAGCTCCAGAAATAGTGGATGCATTAGTCATAATTTTTCAAAACTCTTTAGATCCTGGAGTAGTTCCTGAGGATTGGAGGGTAGCAAACGTAACCCCACTTTTTAAGAAGGGAGGGAGAGAGAAAACGGGGAATTACAGACCAGTTAGTCTAACATCGGTAGTGGGGAAACTGCTAGAGTCAGTTATTAAAGATGGGATAGCAGCACATTTGGAAAGTGGTGAAATCATTGGACAAAGTCAGCATGGATTTACGAAAGGTAAATCATGTCTGACGAATCTTATAGAATTTTTTGAGGATGTAACTAGTAGAGTGGATAAGGGAGAACCAGTGAATGTGTTGTATCTGGACTTTCAGAAGGCTTTCGACAAGGTCCCACATAAGAGATTAGTATACAAACTTAAAGCACACGGTATTGGGGGTTCAGTTTTGATGTGGATAGAGAACTGGCTGGCAAACAGGAAGCAAAGAGTAGGAGTAAACGAGTCCTTTTCACAATGGCAGGCAGTGACTAGTGGGGTATCGCAAGGCTCTGTGCTGGGACCCCAGCTATTTACAATTTATATTAATGAACTGGATGAGGGAATTGAAGGCAACATCTCCAAGCTGGGGGCAGTGTTAGCTGTGAGGAGGATGCTAGGAGGCTGCAAGGTGACTTGGATAGGCTGGGTGAGTGGGCAAATGTTTGGCAGATGCAGTATAATGTGGATAAATGTGAGGTTATCCACTTTGGTGGCAAAACCAGGAAAGCAGACTATTATCTAAATGGTGGCCGATTAGGAAAAGGGGAGATGCAGCGAGACCTGGGTGTCATGGTACACCAGTTATTGAAAGTAGGCATGCAGGTGCAGCAGGCAGTGAAGAAAGCAAATGGTATGTTAGCTTTCATAGCAAAAGGATTTGAGTATAGGAGCAGGGAAGTTCTACTGCAGTTGTACAGGGTCTTGGTGAGACCACACCTGGAGTATTGCGTCCAGTTTTGGTCTCCAAATCTGAGGAAGGACATTATAGCCATAGAGGGAGTGCAGAGAAGGTTCACCAGACTGATTCCAGGGATGTCAGGACTTTCATATGAAGAAAGACTGGATAGACTTGGCTTATACTCGCTAGAATTTAGGAGATTGAGAGGGGATCTTATAGAAACGTACAAAATTCTTATGGGGTTGGATAGGCTAGATGCAGGAAGATTGTTCCCGATGTTGGGGAAGTCCAGGACAAGGGGTCACAGCTTAAGGATAAGGGGGAAATCCTTTAAGACCGAGATGAGAAAAAAAAAATTCACACAGAGAGTGGTGAATCTCTGGAAATCTCTGCCACAGAGGGTAGTTGAGGCCGGTTCATTGGCTATATTTAAGAAGGAGTTAGATGTGGCCCTTTTGGCTAAAGGGATCAGGGGGTATGGAGACAAGGCAGGTACGGGATACTGAGTTGGATGATCAGCCATGATCATATTGAATGGCGGTGCAGGCTCGAAGGGCCGAATGGCCTACTCCTGCACCTATTTTCTATGTATCTATGTATCTCCTCCTCATTTCCCTCATCCTCCTCCTCTCACTCCGATTCCATGCCCCAGAACCAACCCAGGTCGTAGAGCAGTGCCAGGGCCTGGAACTCGGCCTGGTTCTCGTGCTCGACCCGGCCCTTGCTGTAGACCCAGGCTCGTCCTTGTTTCCAGCGGCAGCCTACAGCCGTCAGCTCGGCCGCCGCCTGGGCTCCAGTGCAGGTTCCGACTTCACCGTCCCTGACCCTGAATCCAGGCTCGTCCTTGGTTCCACCAGCGGCTTCTTTCTCGGCCCCAGTCACGGCCCCATAACAAGCCCCGGACTCGGCTGTCACTCCAGCTCCAGGCTCGGCTCCAGCTCAGGCCCAGTCGGTGGGCTCGGCCCACAGCAGCAGCCTCCTCACCATGCACCGGGCGGCCGGCAGACGCCGCCACTCCTCATTCACCGCCAGCACTGCAGTGCCCCTCCCTCCCGGAGTGCATTGTGATGTCAGTCAGATTTATTTCTCAAAATGGGTGAGTTTGGGCTGTTTTTAAAATTTAAAGGATCAAAAAGTTCTGAAATATAGGTGGAAATGTGATGGGAAGATGTTTATCACCTCCAGGGGGAAATTGTGAGTAGGATGTGTGGAAATGGGAAGGCTGAGGCCTAGCGTTTAGAAGAAAATAGGAATTAACCATGTAACCATATAACCATATAACAATTACAGCATGGAAACAGGCCATCTCAGCCCTTCAAGTCCATGCCGAACACTTTTTCTCCCCGTCCCATCTACCTGCACTCAGACCATAACCCTCCATTCCTTTCTCGTCCATATACCCATCCAATCTATTTTTAAATGATAAAATCGAACCTCCCTCCACCACTTCCACTGGAAGCTCATTCCACACAGCTACCACTCTCCGAGTAAAGAAGTTCCCCCTAATGTTACCCCTAAACTTCTGTCCCTTAATTCTCAAGTCATGTCCTCTTGTTTGAATCTTACCTACTCTCAATGGGAAAAGATTATCCACGTCAACTCTGTCTATCCCTCTCATCATTTTAAAGACCTCTATCAAGAATTAACCAGATTGTGCCCAGATGACACACACACACACAAATATACATACACACAAACAAGAGAAGAGTTTTAGTAATATAGATATAGATATTGCAAAGGTAACTAAGTGTAGTAGATGTGATTCACACAGGCCTTGACAAGGTGCCACATGGAAGGCTGATCCAAAATGTAAGAGCCACAGGATCCAAACGAAAGTGGTCAACAAAACTAGCTTGGGAACAGTGTTGTACTGTGAGGGCCCAGGCCTTTACAACACAGGGTATTGCACTGTGAAGACACAGCTCTTTACAAGAGAGTGTTGACTGTGATGACAGAGATTTTTACAACTCCAAACAAGACGAGATACAAGCGTACACCAGCCGATTAGTCTGATGGACACAGAATGATGCAACATCCAGCTCTATACTGCAAGGACAGAGCGTGTACAAACCACAGCCCTGCAAGTTAACATACAGCCCCGAACCACACAAATTACACTGGATAAGGAAAGTGGACTTTACAACTCCAATTACTTCGTCAGAAGGACACAGGCCTATAATATCCCAGCACTGTGCAGTTAGCACACAGACCCATACACACCCAGCACTGTACACCACCGTTAAACACCAGTATAACCCCAGACGGAGATCTTTGTGATTTGTTGTGATGGGGCCCTCAAATTGAGGTGGATAATTCCGCAGGGCCTGATGGGATTTGTGACTGGTTATTGGGAGGCAACAAAGGAGATTGTAGGGACCTTGATTAAGATCTTTATATTTTCTCTGACCACTGGCGGTATTAGAGGACTGGAGAGTAGCCAATTCTCCAGAACTGGATGGCAGACAGGAAGCAAAGAGTAGGAGTAAATGGGTCCTTTTCAGAATGGCAGGCAGTGACTAGTGGGGAACCGCAAGGCTCAGTGCTGGGACCCCAGCTATTTACGATATATATTAATGATCTGGATGAGGGAATTGAATGCAACATCTCCAAGTTTGCGGATGGCACAAAGCTGGGGGGCAGTGTTAGCTGTGAGGAGGATGCTAGGAGGCTGCAAGGTGACTTGGATAGGTTGGGTGAGTGGGCAAATGCATGGCAGATGCAGTATAATGTGGATAAATGTGAGGTTATCCACTTTGGTGGCAAAACAGGAAAGTAGACTATTATCTGAATGGTGGCCGATTAGGAAAAGGGGAGATGCAACGAGACCTGGGTGTCATGGTACACCAGTCATTGATAGTAGGCATGCAGGTGCAGCAGGCAGTGAAGAAAGCAAATGCTATGTTAGCATTCATAGCAAAAGGATTTGAATATAAGAGCAGGGAGGTTCTACTGCAGTTGTACAGGGTCTTGGTGAGACCACACCTGGAGTATTGCGTACAGTTTTGGTCTACAAATCTGAGGAAAGACATTCTTGCCATAGAGGGAGTACAGAGAAGGTTCACCAGACTGATTCCTAGGATGGCAGGACTTTCATATGAAGAAAGACTGGATAGACTCGACTTGTACTCGCTAGAATTTAGAAGATTGAGGGGGGATCTTATAGAAACTTACAAAATTCTTAAGGGGTTGGACAGGCTAGATGCAGGAAGATTATTCCAGATGTTGGGGAAGTCCAGAACAAGGGGTCACAGTTTAAGGATAAGGGAGAAGTCTTTTAGGACCGAGATGAGAAAATCATTTTTTACACAGAGAGTGGTGAATCTCTGGAATTCTCTGCCACAGAAGGTAGTTGAGGCCAGTTCATTGGCTATATTTAAGAGGGAGTTAGATGTGGCCCTTGTGGCTAAAGGGATCAGGGGGTATGGAGAGAAGGCAGGTACAGGATACTGAGTTGGATGATCAGCCATGATCATATTGAATGGCGGTGCAGCCTCGAAGGGCCGATTGGCCTACTCCTGTACCTATTTTCTATGTTTCTATGTTTCTGTTCATTTGTTTATGAGGGAATGTTGATATAGTCCACGGAATTATAGGCAGTGAGCCTCACGTTTGTGGTCAGAAAGCTATTAAAGAAGACTTCTCTGGGATAGGATTTATGCCCATTTGGAAAGGAATGCGCTAATTAGGGACAGTCAGCATAGCTTTGTAAGCAGCAGGTCATCTCTCACTCACTTGATCTGGTGTTTTGAGAATAGTGTGGTGGATGTTGTCTACATGGATCTGAGTATGGCATTTGATAAAGTCCCCAATAAAAGGCTGATCTAAAAGATTAATATGCACAAATTTCATGGAGACTTGGTCTTATGGATTTAGAACTGGCTTACTGATAGAAGACAGAGGGTTGTGGAGCAAGGATGCATTCCGTATGGAGGTCGTTGACCATTGGAGCTCTCAGTGATGGAAATGGGGGGGGGGGTACGCAGAGGTACGGCATTCTCCTAGTTTTCACTTTCATAGATACATAGATACATGGAAAATAGGTGCAGGAGTAGGCCATTCGGCCCTTCGAGCCTGCACCGCCATTCAATATGATCATGGCTGATCATCCAACTCAGTATCCCGTACCTGCCTTCTCTCCATACCCCTGATCCCTTTAGCCACAAGGGCCACATCTAACTCCCTCTTAAATATAGCCAATGAACTGGCCTCAACTACCCTCTGTGGCAGAGAGTTCCAGAGATTCACCACTCTCTGTGTGAAAAAGTTTTTCCTCATCTCGGTCTTAAAGGATTTCCCCCTTATCCTTAAGCTGTGACCCCTTGTCCTGGACTTCCCCAACATCGGGAACAATCTTCCTGCATCTAGCCTGTCCAACCCCACAAGAATTTTGTACATTTCTATAAGATCCCCTCTCAATCTCCTAAATTCTAGCGAGTATAAACCAAGTTAATCCAGCTCGGGTTAACGAGTACTGCAGAAAAATTCGAGCCGTTTCTCACTTTGTTCAACTCAGACGAAAACGATTTGTTAACTGCCACTGTTAGCACCTGTTAACAGTAGTTATACAATGTGTCATCAATACATCGATCTACATTCCTCAGTAAATGTAATTCTGTTTTAACACCTCGTTCCTTTGAATATAATTCAAGGGAGAATTTCTTAAACTCACTGTCAGGGCTTCCGGACCGCAAGCACGGGCTCAGGTAAAGTCACGTTATTTTATTATTCCACTTTATTTTATTTGCATCTCTGCCTCCGTGCCTCTCTCTCTCTCTGCCTCCGTGCCTCTCTCTCTCTCTCTCTCTCTGCCTCTGCACCTCTCTCTCTCTCTCTCTGCCTCCGTGCCTCTCTCGCTCTGCCTCCGTGTCTCTCTCTGCCTCCGTGTCTCTCTCTGCCTCCGTGTCTCTCTCTGCCTCCGTGTCTCTCTCTGCCTCCGTGCCCCGCTCGGCCTCCGTGCCTCTCTCTCTCTGCCTCCGTGCCTCTCTCGCTCTGCCTCAGTGACTCTCTCTCTCTGCCTCCGTGTCTCTCTCTGCCTCCGTGCCCCGCTCGGCCTCCGTGCCCCTCTCTCTCTCTGCCTCCGTGCCTCTCTCTCTGCCTCCGTGCCTCCCTCTCTCTCTGCCCCGTGCCTCTCTCTCTCTCTGCCTCCGTGCCTCTCTCTCTCTCTCTCTGCCTCCGTGCCTCTCTCTCTCTCTCTGCCTCCGTGCCTCTCTCTCTCTCTGCCTCCGTGCCTCTCTCTCTGCCTCTGTGCCTCTCCCCGCTCTGGAAAATTCGATGATGTATTTTGGGAAGTATTTTGGAGAAAGGAGATGCATAAAACGTGCACATTTAAAAAATCAGGGTTCAGATATACAAACCAAAAGCAAATCATATGCTACATTTTCAAATGGCAAATAATGCTTAAGAAGCTAATAGAAAACTTGTATAAATCATTGGTTGTGCCATAGTTCAAATATTGTGTTCAATTTTTCTGGAACGATATGTCCTTCAGCTAACAAAAATAATAATTAGTCCGAGTTAGTCAATTAGTTAATGGTGCAGTAACGCTTGGCTAGCAGTCACCGTTGAATGGTATTCAATATACTATTTAAGAAGGAGAAGGATGAGTCAGAAAACAAGGCTCTAAATTTAAGTAAACTGGGAAAGTGAGGTAGAAGAGTAGACTATGCAGAGCATTGACAATGTGAAATGTTCCAAAATCTTCTTGGTAATAGACCTGTACATTTTGAATTGAATTGAAATTATTTGTCATTCAAAAATGAATGAAAAGAAATGAATGTTATCCCTATCAAATAAATTCAGGTAGACAGTAACATGGATAAGGGAGAGCCAGTGGATGTAGTGTACCTGGACTTTCAGAAAGCCTTTGATATGGTCCCACACAGGAGATTAGTTGGCAAAATCAGAGCACATGGTATTGGGGGTAGGGTATTGACATGGATAGAAAATTGGTTGGCAGACAGGAAACAAAGAGTAGGAATTAACGGTTCCCTTTCAGAATGGCAGGTAGTGACTAGTGGGGTGCCTCAAGGCTCGGTGCTGGGACCGCAGCTATTCACAATATATATTAATGATTTAGATTAAGGAAATAAAAGTAACATTAGCAAATTTGCAGATGACACAAAGCTGGGTGGCAGTGTAAACTGTGATGAGGATGCTATGAGGATGCAGGGTGACTTGGATAGGTTGGGCGAGTGGGTTGATGCATGGCAGATGCAGTATAATGTGGATAAATGTGAGGTTATCCCCTTTAGTGGCAAGAACAAGAGGCAGATTATCATCTAAATGGCAGGTAGACACAAAATGCTGGAGTAACTCAGCGGGTCAGGTAGCATCTCTGGAGCAAAGGAATGGGTGACGTTTCGGGTCAAGACCCTTCTTCTGTATGGTGTCCGATTAGGAAAAGGGGAAGTACAACGAGACCTGGGTGTACTTGTACATCAGTAACTGAAAGTAAGCATGCAAGAAGCAGCAGGCAGTGAAGAAAACTAATGGCATGTGGGCCTTCATAATGATAGGATTTGAGTATAGGAGCAAAGAGGTTCTTCTGCAGTTGTACAGGGCCTGGTGAGATCACACCTGGAGTATTGTGTGCAGTTTGGGTCTCCTAATTTGAGGAAGAACATTCTTGCTATTGAGGGAGTGCAGCGTAGGTACACGAGGTTAATACCCGGGATGGCAGAAATGTCATATGATGAAAGAATGGAACGACTGGGCTTGTATCCACTGGAATTTAGAAGGATGAGAGGGCATCTTATAGACACATAAAATTATTAAGGGATTGGACACGCTAGATGCAGGAAACATGTTCCCGATGTTGGAGGAGTCCAGAACCAAGGGCCACAGATTAAGAATACGGGGTAGGCCATTTAGAACTGAGATGAGGAAAAACCTTTCACCCAGAGTGTTGTGAATTTGTGGAATTATCTGCCTCAGAAGGCAGTGGAGGCCGACTCATTGGATGCATTCAAAAGAGAGTTAGATGGAGCTCTTAGGGCTAGTGGAATCAAGGGATACGGGAAGAAGGCAGGAATGGGGTACTGATTGTGGATGATCAGCCATGATCACATTGAATCGCCTACTCCTGCACCTATTTTCTATGTATCTATGTAAAATGCTAGAATAACTCAACAGAACAGGCAGCATCTCTGGAGAGAAGGAATGGGTGACGTTTCAGGTCAAGACCCTTTTTTATATACTGATGTCAGGGACGAGTGGGACAGAGATAGAATGCAGTCGGAGACAGTAAGACTGGTGGGATAACTGGGAAGGGGAGGGGATGGAGAGAGAGAGGGAAAGCAAGGGCTATTTGAAGTTACAGAAGTCAATGTTCATACCGCTGAGGTGTAAGCTACCCAAGCGAAATATGAGGTGCTGTTCCTCCAATTTGCACTGGGCCAAACTCTGACAATGGAGGAGGCCCAGGACAGAAAGGTCAGATTGGGAATGGAGGGGAATGGCGTGAATTCGCAGCTTTATCCTGCGCTACTTAATCCAAGGGCGAGCGAACGAGCGGACAGACGGACGAAAGCAACGATCATAGAGTGGAATAGATGACATTTCGGGTCGAGACCCTTCTTCAGACTGAGTCAGGGGAAAGAGGAACGAGATATAGACGGTACTAAGGACAAATGAATGGAAGATATGCCTATATCTCCTGTTTTCCTTTCCCTTGACTGTCAGTCTGAAGAAGGGTCTCGACCTGAAATGTCATCTATTCCACTCTATGATCATTGCTTTCGTCTGTCTGAGAGAGAGATGCAAGAAAGCAGCTATGACATATAATACACAATAAACTATATTATAGATACACAATAAACAAGTTATGCATTCTTGTACTCTTACATGGGTATGACCGCACCCCCTTCCTTGCCAACCTCAGCCTCACGGACCTTAGAGTACCCCAAGTTCCTAAAACCCATTTCCAGCACTGAGAGCTTTGCAGGGATCTATAGTGGAAACTGTTGTTTGTGAAATATATAAATGACTTTGACATAAAAGAAGTTGGGTTGGTTGGCATATTTACAGGTAACACAAAGATTGCTGTAGTTGCGGACAGTGCATATAGCTGTCAATGTATGCAGCAGGATATAGATTTGAAAAGATTTGTTTTGCATGTTATCCATACCATATATAGATAATCAGTGGAAATAACCAAATGGGAATAAATAATCAGTTCAAGTACAATAGATGGAGCAAAGGGAAAGATACAGAGCACAGAATGTAGTTCTCAACATTGTAGCACATCTTTAGTTTATTTATGTTTAAGAAGGAACTGCAGATGCTGGAAAATTGAAGGTAGACAAAAATGCTGGAGAAACTCAGCGGGTGAGACAGCATCTATGGAGCGAAGGAAATAGGCGATGTTTCGGGTCGAAACTCTTCTTCAGACTCCATAGATGCTGCCTCACCCGCTGAGTATCTCCAGCATTTTTGTCTATTTATTATTGTCAAATGTACCACTGGGATCTGTTTTGGAGTAAGGGGGAACTGTACAAAAGGGACGGATGCACCTTAACAGGTGGGGAACCGGCATTCTGGCAGGCAGGTTTACCATTGCCACATGGGTGGTTTTAAACTAAATAAAGGGGGGGGGGGGGTGTCAAATGGGATAGTCAAGGACGGAGTTAAAGGGAAAGGGAGTAAAGGGATAGTTAATGACCCCAGAATTAACAGGAAAGAAAGCTCACAAATGGATAGGAGAGTATGGCCATGTGTAATAGGGATCGATGCATAAGGAATTAAAAATATTGTATATAAATGCGCGAAGTATAAGAAGTGAAGTAGATGAGCTTGAGGCTCAGTTAGAGGTTGGTAGTTTTGACATTGTGGGGATTACTGAGATGTGGCTGCAGGAGGATCGTGCATGGGAACTTAATTTTCAGGGTTATACATCCTATATAAAGGACAGGCAGTTGGGCAGAGGAGGGGGGTAGCTTTG
Organism: Malacoraja senta; assembly: GCA_038087875.1. Lineage (NCBI taxonomy): Eukaryota > Metazoa > Chordata > Chondrichthyes > Rajiformes > Rajidae > Malacoraja > Malacoraja senta. Next base: position 1,048,611 of record JAXLNO010001545.1, read on the forward strand.
CTGGTGAGGGATGGAATTCAGACCCTTGCAAGGGAAGCCTGACCCTGACAAGGGAAGATGCTGGAGTCAATTAAAAAAGATGAGATAGCCGAACATTTGGATAGCAGTAACAGGATCGGTCCGAGTCAGCATGGATTTACGAAGGGGAAATCATGCTTGACTAATCTTGTGGAATTTTTTGGAGATGTATCTAGGAAAATGGACAAGGGAGAGCCAGTGGATGTAGTGTACCTGGACTTTCAGAAAGCATTTGCTAAGGTCCCACATAGGAGATTAGTCAGCGAAATTAGGGCACATGGTATTGGGGGTAGGGTGCTGACATGGATAGAGAAGTGGTTGGCAGACAGGAAACAAAGAGTAGGGATTAACAGGTCCCTTTCAGAATGGCAGGCAGTGACTAGTGGGATACTGGAAGGCTCTTTGCTGGGACCGCAGCTATTTACAATATACATCAATGATTTGGATGAAGGGATTCAAAGTAACATTAGCAAATTTGCAGATGACACAAAGCTGGGTGGCAGTGTGAACTTTGAGGAGGATGCTATGAGAATGCAGGGTGACTTGGACAAGTTGGGGGAGTGGACAGATGCACGGCAGATGCAGTATAATGTGGATAAATGTGAGGTTATCCACTTTGGTGGCAAAAACAGGAAAGTAGAATATTATCTAAATGGTGGCCGATTAGGAAAAGGGGAGATGCAACGAGACCTGGGTGTCATGGTACACCAGTCATTGAAAGTAGGCATGCAGGTTCAGCAGGCAGTGAAGAAAGCGAATGGTATGTTAGCATTCATAGCAAATGGATTTGAGTATAGGAGCAGGGAGGTTCTACTGCAGTTGTACAGGGTCTTGGTGAGACCACACCTGGAGTATTGCGTACAGTTTTGCTCTACAAATCTGAGGAAAGACATTCTTGCCATAGAGGGAGTACAGAGAAGGTTCGCCAGACTGATTCCTGGGATGTCAGGACTTTCATATGAAGAAAGACTGGATAGACTCGGCTTGTACTCGCTAGAATTTAGAAGATTGAGGGGGGATCTTATAGAAACTTACAAAATTCTTAAGGGGTTGGACAGGCTAGATGCAGGAAGATTGTTCCCAGTGTTGGGGAAGTCCAGGACAAGGGGTCACAGTTTAATGATAAATGGGAAATCCTTAGATGAGAAAAACATTTTTTACACATAGAGTGGTGAATCTCTGGAACTCTCTGCCACAGAAGGTAGTTGAGGCCAGTTCATTGGCTATATTTAAGAGGGAGTTAGATGTGGCCCTTTGGGTAAAGGGATCAGGGGGTATGGAGAGAAGGCAGGTACAGGATACTGAGTTGGATGATCAGCCATGATCATATTGAATGGCGGTGCAGGCTCGAAGGGCCGAATGGCCTACTCCCGCACCTATTTTCTATGTTTCTATGTAATATTGGGGTATTTGGATAGCAGTAAAAGGATTAGTCCAAGTCAGCATGGATTTATGAAAGGAAAATCATGCTTGACTAATCTTCTGGAAATTTTTTGAGGACGTGACAAGTAAAATGGATGAAGGGGACCCAGTGGATGTAGTGTATCTAGACTTTCAGAAAGCATTTGATAAGGTCCCGCACTGGAGACTGGTGACTAAAATTAGAGCACATGGTATTGGGGGTAGGGTGTTGACGTGGATAGAAAATTGGTTGGCAGACAGGAAGCAAAGAATAGGAGTGAACGGGTCCTTTTCAGAATGGCAGGCAGTGGCGAGTGGAGTGCCGCAAGGCTCGGTGTTGTGGCCGCAATAGTTTACCATATATATTAATGATTTGGAAGAGGGATTAGGAGCAACACTAGCTAGTTTGTGGATGACACAAAGCTGGGTGGCAGTGTGAACTGTGAAGAGGATGGTAGGAGGTTGCAGGGTGACCTGGACAGGTTGAGTGAGCGGGCAGATGCGTGGCAGATGCAGTATAATATAGATAATTGTGAGTTTATCCACTTTGGCGGCAAAACAAGGGGGCAGATTATTATCTCAATGGAGTTAGGTTAGGTAAGGGGGAGGTACAGCGAGACCTGGGTGTCCTTGTACACCGGTCACTGAAAGTTGGCGTGCAGGTACAGCAGGCAGTGAAGAAAGCTAATGGAATGTTGGCCTTCATAACAAGAGGATTTCAGTATAGGAGTAAAGAGGTTCTTCTGCAGTTGTATAGGCCTCTGGTAAGGCCACATCTGGAGTATTGTATACAGTTTTGGTCTCCTAATTTGAGGAAGGACATCCTTGTGATTGAGGGAGTGCAGCGTTGGTTCACGAGATTGATCCCTGGGATGGCAGGACTGTCATATGAGGAAAGATTGAAAAGATTAGGCTTGTATACACTGGAGTTTAGAAGTATGAGGGGGGATCTTATAGAAACATATAAAATTATACAAGGACTGGACAAGCTAGATGCAGGAAAAATGTTCCCAATGTTGGGCGAGTCCAGAACCAGGGGGCCACAGTCTTAGAATAAAGGGGAGGCCATTTAAGACTCAGGTGAGAAAAAACTTTTTCACCCAGAGAGTTGTGAATTTGTGGAATTCCTGCCACAGAGGGCAGTGGAGGCCAATTCACTGGATTGATTTAAGAGAGAGTTAAATAGAACTCTAGGGGCTAGTGGAATCAAGGGATATGGGGAGAAGGCTGGCACAGGTTATTGATTGGGGACAATCAGCCATGATCACAATGAATGGCGGTGCTGGCTCATAGGGCCGAATGGCCTCCTCCTGCACCTATTTTCTATGTTTCTATAATGTGAAAAGCATGTTCTGCATTCTCCCAGTCAAATCAAGTTCAAATTCACGTTTATTGTCACTGAACCAACTAAGGTACAGTGATATTTGAGTTACCAGTGAAATTTGAGTGAAAAGAACACAAATCACACATAAAATAAAATGTAACATAAACATGCACCACAGTGGGATCAACATTCCTCACTGTGATGTTCAGTCATCTTCCTCTTAGTTGGCCATGGTCGGGGCCTTGAACCCTCCAGAGTCGGTGCTGCCGATGGTCCAATGTCCAGGCCCTCTCGTCGGGACGATCGAAACCCGGCGTCGGGACGGATTCCAACATTCTGCGTCATGGAGCTCCCAAATTTGCCACTTCTTACCGGAGACCGTGGGATTCACGGTGTTAAAGTCTACAGGCCCCGTGGTCGGAGCTCTTCTTCTAGCAACCCTCAGCAAAGGATTCCTGGCACCGCGATGGTAAGTCTGCGCCGCGCCAGCAGCTTAAACTCCAGACCGATCTTCAGGAAAGGTCGCACCAAACCAGTTGTTAGGCTGCAAGGGGGGGGGGGGGGGGGCGGAGATGCAAAAAGGAGAAAATCGCATCTCCGTCCAGGTGAGTGACTGGAAAAAAGTCTCCCATATACCCCCCCCCCCCCCACATAGCCAAGAAACATTGAAATATACATTAAAGACATACTTAAAATAATAAAAACAGAGAAGGGACGTGACAGGCTGCTGGCGAAGCGACCATTACTGGCACCACCCGGTGGGTATTCCACCCATCCCATGCCCAAGCACAACAGATCCTTTTCTGGAAGAGCACGTACAGAGTGCCATATTCCATGCCATCTCGTAACTTCTAGGTCTCTGAAAAGTCTGATCTTGTCCCAAGGAAATATGCAATTTCTTAAACTCTCACTTTAAAGCCTGACAGCACTGGATCAATGAAGTGGTGATTGTCCTAGTTCAGTGTGAGACCATAAGTTCCTTCCACCACAACTCTTTATTCAATCCACTAACTCACCCGGCTGCTGTAGGGCTTCCTGCGGCCGCCTCCACCAACATCATGACACTTGACCACCATAAGCATGCCCCCCATCTCCTCCAGCAGCTGGAGCTCTTGAGGCAGGTACTATAATAACATGTAAAAGACATTTGGCAGATACATGAATAGGGAAGGTTTAGAAGGGTCAAACACGACACAAGCAGGTGGGACTAGTGTAGATGGTGCATCTTCATTGGCAAGGGAAAGCTGGAATGAAGGGCCTGTTTCTGTGCTGTATGACTCCATGAAGCTCTGCAGAATGAGCTGCCGAATGAAGTGAGGAGGCAGTTGCAATTACAGTATTGAAAAGGCACTGGAGAAGTACTGGGATACAAAAAAGAGAAGGAATAGTGTTCTATGGCAGACAAATTGATTAAGGTAGAGATATGAATGAGTTGAGCTGAGGGGTTTGTTCTTGTAGCAACTCACAATCTCCTGGAGGAATTTAGCAGGTCAAGCAGCAGCAGTGGAGAGAAAATAATAAGATTAAACGAGAACTTACCAGTTTGAAGTTTGATCTTTATTTTATGAGGAGTTACGTTGAGGGATTACGTGAAGAAGAGCCCGTCCAGCCGCACGCGCGTCAATCTTCAAAGCAGCGGAGTGAAATCACAGACGACAATTACTGAAGTATGATAGTATGATACATAAAGACTAGAACTACCAGTTCGATCTTTTATGAGGGTGGGAGCGGAGGGCACGTAATCCCTCAACGTAAATTTTTTGTCTCGTCTGAGTGTAGTTATAGTGTTTTTTTTAAACTGGGTATGTGTGTGGGGGGCGGGGGGTGGGGAAACTTAAAATCTTTTCCCTGTACGGAGGACCCGACCTTTCTCTGTCGGGTCTCCGTTGTCGTTGGGGCCTAGCACCGTGGAGCAGCCTCCAACCGGAATGACCTGGGGCTCCAGTCACAGAGCCTGCGGACTACTCACCATCACGGAGCTGGCCGAGTTCGGAACGGGAGGAGCTGTGGTGGCGCGCGGCTGCGACCCGACCCCAGAAATTCGGAGGCTCCAGCCGCAGGTCTGGTGGACGGTGACATCGGGAGCTCGCGGGTCCCTGGTGGGAGACCGCTTTTCGGAGCTCCCGCAAGGGCAACTTCTCCCGCCCGAGTTGCGTGGTTGAAAATGACCTGGAGCGGGGCCTTACATCGCCCGGCGCGGCTTTAACGGCCGCGGGACTTGCTAGCGCCCGCTGGGGGGCTCCAAAATCAAGACCCAGAGCGCGGCCTTGCATCGCCCGGCGCGGCTTTAATGGCCGCGGGACTTATTTACCATCGCCCGCCTGGGGCTTTGACTTTGACATCGGGAGGAGAATGGGGAGTGCAGGGGAGAGATAAGACTTTGCCTTCCATCACAGTGAGGAGATTCGCTGTGATGGATGTTTGTGTAAATTGTTGTTGTGTCTTGGTTCTTCTACTTGTTTGTATGACTGCAGAAACCAAATTTTGTTTGAACCTCAATGAGGTTCAAATGACAACAAATAAATTGTATCATTGCATCATAAGTAAAACAATCAACAATGCACAACCATAACATGGATGTAACCAGTTAATGGTTAATTTATCACCATAATAGTAACCCCTTTATCACAAGAGGAATATTTAATACTAAATCCAAAAAATAACACCACCAAATAACCACAGGGATTATAATCTCCTTATGGTAATAGGTGAATTCTTTCACTTACGCCTGTAGCCATGAGGATATGTTTTATTAGAACATCCAATTCCTTGGCCGTCAAACTTGATGGTGCCCTGGTGAAATAAGATTAAAATTTGTCAGTATCCATACCTGCATCAAGCAACACATGATTTAGCCATTTTTAAATTAGTCTAAACCGACACTTTCCTATGCAGCTATTTATGGCTAATAAAATACTCATACTGAACCTCTTTAAGGTTCTGATAGCTTCAATCTAACATTGTAAATGTGATACCACACATAGACGTGGATCCGTAGGATATGCTGAAACCCCAACTTACATCCTGTGATTCCACATCTACTCTGTTTAAGCAATTCATAGACATAGAACACAATAGTAACTGTTTGTCTCTTTCCATCATGTCTATTCTTACTTTCTGCAATAGTTGCACTCTCTGTGCATTAACTAGTCCCCTGAACCTGACTTCCTTAATGATAATTCAAGCCAAGGACAGCACTGTAATAGGAGTCCATTAACAAAAAAACAATATAACATATCTCTTACATTCCAGATTATTGTATACTTGTGTCTAAGAGGTTTAGAATTAAAATCCTTTCATAAATTTGCAGACCAAAGGGTGTAACCCTACAACATTGTATTCTGATTCCTCCATAGATATGCAGTAACGGTACTCCTTGCAGTATTCATAGCATTATAGCTTAACTGCTAATTAAATAAGAGTTTACAGAACTCTAACACTACTGATATGTCTATAGTGTGATATGTAATACTCTGCTTAAACAAAACATATCCCATTTCTTTATGTAAGAAATGTACTACTTCTGGGTAATATCCCTCCAGATTGCAATAATATCCACAGTACAATCTGATAGTCCTCTTCTGATAAATGTCACTCCTTAAAATCTGTAAATCAACAACCAATACGATTATGTAAAGGATGTGAATCATCAGTTATAGAGTGCACAAACAGATTAATTCTGTTTGGAAATCATAAGAGACTTTGTGATCATTTTAAACACCTCAGGGTACCATGGTTTTGTAGATCCAATCTAGTACCACCAATACTCCCGAAACGGAATCCTGTTTGCTCTTCTGTATATACTGTTAAATAAGAAAAAATGGAAAAATGTATACAAACATTTTACCCCAATGCAGCGAGAAACATCCACCACTACTGCCCCAGTATCAGACTTTATAACATATATTTAGGTAATTGGTGGTTAAATCTGGATACAAACAAGTCATCAATCGTGCTATAATATTATTAAATTTCTCACGATCCAACATACATTCTGTATTATCATTGATTTACATGACTTTTCAGTCTTCAACTATATTGAATCTACCTCATAGGTAGATTGCCAATCAAATATTTCAGGTAAACACCATATCCAGATCACATTAGCCAGTCTATTACAAGATACTTACTTAAACCACTCGAATGATTGACATACGTTCTATTCCGTAGTCTCAATCTATGTCTAATGTTCCTAAAACTTTCATAATGATCCCTTGTTATTGGATCAAAAGGTACTTTCTCCATATTCCATGTACCTCCACAGCTGAAAATACTTATAAGTATGACCTCAACTTATAGCACTACCATTAGTGTGTAGCATAATGGAAGGTGTTTAACCAGAATCTCTCTGGAGGCATTTGAGACACTCCTGATTCATTAATATTCCAGTAATGAGTGTAACTGGCAAATACATGGCCTTTACCATAAATTGTATTATCCATTCCTCTATCCATGCTTACTATAAACTCTGATAATGCCGCAGTCTAAATTCTACAGCTGAAAATAAGCAAAATTTGTAAAATAGGCTTGTTTCCTGCCTAATTGAGGGTTGGTGCTCTGTAATGAGCTTAATACCACTTCCAATTAAATGCCTAATTGAGGATGTGCTCTATAATGACCTTTATACAATGGTTGATGCTCTATAATGAGCTTTATACAACTTCCACTTAAATGCAGCCTTAATCCACAATCGGATCATAATCATGTGTTCTCATTTAATAATGGAACCCAAATAATCAATAACTGTGTTTGGAAACTGTTTTAGATTTATCTCGATGGTTAACAAATCGCCAGTGAGCTTTATTCTAACACTCATGGTTCTGTTGTAGTACGAATGTTTCCTACAATCAGAATAATGGCAATAGACCATTACCAAATGGCCCCGAGTTCTTAGTAAAGCTAATATTAGATCCAACAACCTGTCAAATAGTCTCAAGGCTGAGACTAAACATTAATACAATGCTTTAAATTGCCATAATTAGCTTATCCAGATAAAATAGAAATATCTATTATACCATACACAGTCACATAGTAAAATGCTTATTTGTGAAATTGGCTGCATAACATTAACAAATGTTATCCACTGTTTATACTGTACAAAAAAAAGTTAAAATTTTTTCAGATCTAGAATAATTCTACACCCACCATCCTTATTTGCTCTCATAACATATTTGGCATTAATTGATGGTAATGGTGAACTGACTTCTTAATCATCTCTTTTTCACAATATTTCATGTTTTGTCTAAATCTACATATTCTCTTATTTTTAGAAAATATGTGTCTGGTTTCAAATACCTTAGTAAGAGAAAGCAAATATGGGTAGAACTACATTCTGATCCCCACAATACTGTACAGTATAATATCAATTTGCCATTTTTTAGCAAGAAATATAATCTTCCCCAACTTGTAAGTGTAAAACATTTAATATGTTTCTTACAGAACCAGACCTCCTCCTCAGGGTTTGCCTATGGCAATTGTTATCCCCTGATCTCAGTGGAATATTATAACTTCCACATATCTCAGGAGGAGTGCGCCTATAATGCACATATGGGAAAGACAGAATTGATACTTTACTATCCCCAGTCACCACATATTGGTAGGGAAAACTGCCTTAATTGTATCTGTTAATCACACAGGATCATACCATTTTTGGCTAGATCTTTCTAAAAACAGATTAATAGACAATTTAAATATTAGATGGTGTACAGAGCCCCCAAACTTAGGGTATATATTAGGTTTTATAGCACTTTTATAAAACAATTATTTGAAAGTGCGCACTACACATGAGTGCTAATTCAACCTTGTTGTGATATAAACACATGCTCTCCATCCAACCTTTGGTCAAAAAAGCCTTAACGCCTGACCAGTAATTTCAATACCCTCTCGCCCGCTGAGACTTGCTTATCATGCTCAATACTGCGGGTTTATATTTGTAGACAGCTCATACCTGGTTAGAACCTGGAGGTGCTGGAAGAGTAAGCATTTTATTGACATAGTTTATTTATCTCCCAATGGTTCCTCATCTTTTTGGAACCACAACTTTGATATATTGTGCCAACTCTGGTCCTATGGCTCTGTATTGGGCTCTAGTCCTCATATGATTAGTTTGATTGAATCTTTGTATGAAATAATCCTCCTCATGGAGGAGCGAATTTACATCCTACTTCAGGTATCTCTAGCGCTGGCTCTCCCATAGGCCTACGCATAGCAACCCTTCCAGTTGCTCTCTATGCAGGCTCTCCTGTAGGCCCATCATATGCAGCCCTCTTTCAGGTGCTGCTGGTGCTGGCTCACCTGTAGGCCAACGCTAACTTCCAGATATAGTTGGCGCTGGCTCTCCTGTAGACCAACGTACCTTAACCAACCATTTGCTCACACTGGCTCACCTGTAGGCGAGCGCTGAACTGGACTTTCCCAAATATTTCCTATGCTGGCTCTCCCCGAGGCCAACATTGAGCCGGACCTTATAAAGCACTCAATGCGCTGGCTCTCCTCTAGGCCAACGCTAAACCTGCACTCCAGAAGGCATTCCCTGCACTGGCCCTGTAGGGACAATGTTAAAACAGACCTTCCCCAGGCACTTCATACACTGGCCTTCTCTAGACCAACACTAAGCCCGGACCTTCCCTAGGCACTTCATATGCTGTCTCTACTTTAGACCAACGGTTAACCTGGACATTCCCCAGGCATTCCCTGCATTGCCCTGCAACTAGGTTTTTAAATATAACAAACTAGTTACCTGACTCAGGCAATCCCTGCATTGCCTTGTAACTAGGTATTAAATATAACCAACTAGTTACCTGAAACGGGAACTTCCGGTCTGACTTCTTTAACGGCCACCTCTTTATCTATGCGATCTAATGGCGCTAAACGGTAACCGTTTTTTAAAAAAATGTTAAAGGGCGCCCGCTACTCACAGACCTGTCTGAGCACCCTGCGGTACACCTCCACAATTTTCTTCATTATGACTTGTATTTCATTACTACAAATCACCTGAAAAATCACCTTTCAAATCTTTCAATTCAATCTTTCAAATCACCTGAAAACCGTAAGTAAAAACTTACCTTCAGGTTTTTTACTTACCGGTTTGGAGGAGCTCTGCTCACTCCAAACATCGGCACTCACGTTATGCGTCTGTACGATATGACGCGTGTGCGGCTGGACGGGCTCTTCTTCACGTAGGCACTCACGTGACTCCGAAGTAAAATAATTGTCGAGGCTTTGAGTTGAAACTGTTTCTGTGCTGTACAAGTCTGTAACTAACATTCTCAGGGGGGTCAGCGCAAGTCCAGAGGCTGTCGTGGAGTAGCGTTGTTACAAAACCTACCATCAGCGGCACTCCAGATCTGCCAGTGCCTGTGCGTGCGATTCCAGAGGCTGGGGGGGATGGTTGGGGGGGCGGGATTAAAATGAAGGTTTGTATTGGTTGTCGGAGAGTTATTTGCTCGGACTACAAGTTGATGAAAGAAATTTGTTCTGCGCTTCCGTTCCTGTTTAAAAAAAAAAAAGTTGCTGGTCGATTGCATCGCTGGATTGAAATTTTACTTCGGAGTCACGTGAGTGAGTACGTGAAGAAGACCCCGACCTGCCGCACACGCGTCATTATCGATCAGACGCATAGCGTTCATGACCGTGTGTGGAGGAGCAGCAGCTCCTCCAGGCGGTGAGTAAAGCAAATTTAAAGTAAAAATCGGACAAGGTAAGTGGTTTCGTTTTTACTTACAGGGCGCTTTTCTTCCCGCTCAGACGTGTTGGCAGAGGTCCACACAAACTCAGAATGGAGAAAGGGCGTAGGGGAAGGAGAGGCCAGGGACGCACCGCAGGTAAAACCCCCGATGCTAAGGATAGCGGGCGTCAGGAAGAGGAGGCAGTGGCATCGAAGCCATCAACTCCCGTTACGGTCGAATGTGTCGTTAAACCGCTGGCGGCGGGGCACAAGGCAGGACAAAAGTCGGCCCGACCTGTAGCCTCGGATGAGTCAGACCCGGAGGTATACCCTCCTGCAGCAGAAAACGTTATGGCTGCAAGGGTCGCCAGTTTAGACCTCCTGATGGGGAATGATTTACAAAGAACCCCACAGGAGGAATCAGGTCAGTGTTGGCCAATGGAGGATACAGCACAGGGTGTGCCTTGGTTGGGACAGGCACAAGGGTGGCCTACAGGAGAGCCATCAGAAATGACTGTGCAAAGTTATTACAGTGGTTGGCCTACAGGAGAGCCCGTGCCAGAAATGCCTGAAAACAGGCAGTATATGTGCTGGCCTACTGAAGAGCCAGTACCAGAAATGTCTCAAAAAAGACAGTACAAACGTACTTATGTGCCAGTACCGCAAGTTCCTAAAAGGTAAAAATATGAAGCGTTGGCCTAGAGTTGAGCCAGCGCCAGCAGCACCTGAAACAGGGCTGCCTATCCGTGGGCCTATAAGAGAGCCCGCGCAGGGGGAATCTGGCATAGACTTACCTGAAACAGGGGAGCCAGAATTTACCCAACCTGAAGAGGAACATCTAGATTCAGAAGATGAATTCTATGAGGATGAGAGCCCATTATCAGAGCTGAAAGTTCCTGGACTAGCACAAAAGTTTGCTGTTCCTAGAATAAAAGGGGAACCTTTGAGGGATGAAATAGCAATGACTATAAATTATCTACTCTCCCATCAGCTCCAGGAAGTAACTATGGATGAGACTATGAAACAGTATGAGCCTCGGAGAATTGTGAATTGCTGACAGTTCCAGCAGTGAATAACTTGATATGGGGTTATTTGAGCATTGGTTTACGCTCACAAGAATTGAAATTGCAACATGTATTGAAATTGCTGGGGTCAGGCATCACGGCATTTGCCAGAGGATTGGATGATGATTTGTATCAGATTCACAACAAGATGCTTTAGCACTGATGTGTGGTGCGCACTTTGAAATAAATTGTATTCGTAAAAATGCAATAAGACCAAATATTCATTATGCAAACCAACCAACATACAAATGCCTAAATCTGCTGTTTGGAGAGTTTAAAAAAATAAAATAAATAAATAATAAATAAAAAAAAAATCCTGAGTGGTATGATGATGCGACCACCAATGCTGAGCAGAGCAGTGCGAAGGCAGTATCTCTACAGGCGGAATGCTGGTGCTGGAGAAGGAACAAGTCAATCATTCTCGTATACACGTTGGCGTGCTGCATCGGGGATACGTGGAGGTTACAATATGCCTACCAGAAGGGGACAACAATGGCCGGTGGCAAACCCCGAGGTAGGGGGTCCTGGTCTGGTAAGGAAGACAAATGATTTATTTATTCTAAACAGCATTGTAGGATTCAAAATTGAGTTCTATCCACATTTGGATCCTCCAAGGCAAGAACTTTCAAACTGGTCACGAATTTTCTCAAAAGAAGAGAATAAGTTGATCAAAGGAGAATTAGAAACTTTAACCAAAAAGGGGGTAATAGAGAAGTTAGTAGAACAACACCATCAGTGTGTATCAAATATTTTTCCAAGAACAAAAAAGGATGGTGGATGTAGAATCATATTGGATCTGACAAATCTTAACCTTTATGTACAATACAAACATTTCAAAATGGAAACATTTACTAATGCAATTCAGCTAATCACAGAAAATTGCTACATGGCAAGCATAGATCTGCAAGATGCATATTATTCCGTGGCAATGCGTGGTAATGATCAAAGATATTTGAAATTTAGATGGATGAGTCAGTTATGGCAATTTAAAGCATTGCCCAATGGTCTGACTTCAGCACCAAGATTATTCACTAAATTGCTCAAACCAATTTTAGCTCTGTTAAGAGCTGAGGGCCATGTATTAATGGCTTATTTAGATGATATCCTCATTGTAGGGGACACTTTGGCTGCTGCAAAATTGTCAGTATCCAGAGTCAAATACATTTTGAGAAATTAGGTTTCATTATTCACCTACAAAAATCTAAATTGTTACCAAGCAAAAAGATTGATTACCTAGGGGTCACAATTAACTCTGAACACATGGTTAGCACTTTGCCAAAAGATAAAAAGCTGCAGTTAATTGAAGGTTGCATAAAACTCATTAACGAGGACACACCTTCAATTAGAGAAGTGGCAAGCTTGCTAGGCAAATTAATTGCAGGGTTCCAGCGGTCACGTTTGGACCATTGCATTATCAATGTTTACAGAGAGCTAAGGTACAAGCGTTAAAAATGAATAGAGGGCATTTTGACAGGCCCATGAAATTAACAATTCAATCCATTACAGAAATAGAATGATGGATTAATAGTAAGATTAAACGAGAACTTACCTAAGTTTGAAGTTTGATCTTTATTTTATGAGGAGTTACGTAGGTGATTACGTGAAGAAGCCCGTCAGTGCGCCTGCGCGTCAATCTTCAAAGCAGCGGTGTGAAATCACAAAAACCAAGAACCGAAGTAATATAGTCTCATACTAAAACGAGTAATACAAGAACTTCCATCTGACCTTTATGATAGAGGGTAGGGTCGTGGCGGGCACGTAATCACCTACGTAACTCCTCATAAAATAAAGATCAAACTTCAAACTTAGGTAAGTTCTCGTTTAATCTTACTATTTTACTTCGGAGTCACGTGAGTGACTACGTGAAGATTTTAAAGCTTTGTGATTTCATGCCGTGGATCAATCCCGGCTTCTCACTGCATAGATTGACTCGGAACGAGAATAATCAATCATGCATTCATAATAACATTTGTACCACAAATGCAGTAATTCATTTCAAGAATGAAATGAATCAGATCCCCTTTAAACCAGAGGAATTTACACAGAACTTAAAATAGTTTCTGCAAACAACCCCGCATTAACAATAGGCCGATGGTAAAAATGTTGAAACATCAACTCATTGGACCACCCGGCGGCTGCGAGGATATGGTCGACGGGGCCGTCTTTTGCCCTGGCCGCCGACATTTCTGCTGCCCTAGTCGAGTGAGACGTAAAAACATAAGTGTTAATACCAGCAGCTGTTAAGACTTCTTTTATCCATCTGGAAATAGTCTGTATTGAAACTCTCTTGTGTGGTTTCTTGTGTGTGATCAAAAACCCAGTTTCCGTATTCTCAAATTCTTTGTGACCTCAATGTATTGTAATAAATATGTCTTAATACAAAGACATGGATCATTTGGATATGCTGCCAGCATAATTTTAAATCCTGTCACACCTGGCCTAATTTGCTTTATTAGGTCATAGATATAGAATGTAACCTTGTCTTCAGTTACTTCCATACTATCTATTTGTAATTTTCCAAGTGTTAGCACTCGTTGTGCTGTCACTCATGCCATAAACATGAATACTTTCATACTGAGCTTGACCAAAGGTACAGACATACTTGATAACCATCACGAAGTAGTTTCAGTACCACACTTACATCCCAGATTGTCACGTACCTAGGTTTCGGTGGTTTGGAATTAAAGATTCCTTTCATTAGTCTGGAAACAATTGGGTGTGACCCAATTGAGTTTCTTTCTGAATCCAGAACCAAATATGAGGACAATGCACTTCTGGCTGAATTAATTACACTACAACTCAGACCTTCATCATAATAAAGTCTTGACAGAAATTCTAAACATTTGAAATATCTGCAGTACTTTATTGCACATTCTTTTGTACCCAGAACTTTTCCCATTTCTTAATATAAGAAAGGTACTGTTTTTGAGTGCTCTTCCTCCAGGCTGCCGTAAGCATGTCCACAGTATGCTCAGACAGTCCTCGTCCCATAAAAGGCATTCTTAAAACCTGCAAATCAACAAATCCAAACGATCATATAATGGATGTTGTTCCCCTGTACAGGGAGCAGCAATAAATTACTCTTTTTTGGGACTTTCATCAACATTTGTGTTGTTAATTCTAATATCAACGGATACCATGGCTGTGTAGGCCAATCTGGTACTACCAATACCCTTGAAGCAGCATCTTGCCTGATTTTAAGCAAACATTGGCTTATGAGGCAGAAAGGTGGAAATATATATGAAAACATACCACCCCAATGTAGCGAGAAAGCATCAATCGCCACTGCTCCTGGATCTGGTTTCCATGAGACATATCTCGATAGCTGATGATTCAAGTCGATGTCGGTCATTCCAAATCTGATGACTATATCATTGAATACCTCTTGATTCAACATCCATTCTTTATTATCATGGAACTTTTCGTGACTTGGTGTCTGCTATCATTCATTCTACCTGGTAGATAGATAGCTGAAATCCAAATGTTCTTTTCAATACACCAAGCCCAAAGTTGATTAACCATTTTGTCACAAGACACCGACTTAATTCCATATCATTAATATAAACAACTACTGTTGTGTTATCAATTTGAACTTGAACATGCTTATTAGTTGTGTTAGAACAATAAGCTTGGAGCCCATAGAAACATCCTAGAAGCTCCAAATAGTTAATTCCCCATGTCTGCAGTAACAATGACTCTTCCTGATTCCATCTGCCTCCTCAGCTAGACGTTAAGTCAGTTGCACCCCATCCTGATGCACTGGCATCAGTTTGTAATATCATGGAAGGTTGTTCAATCAGCACTTTGCTGGAACTGCTTGAGACATGTAGAATCCACCACTGCAGACCAGAAACAGCATTTGTTGTTAGTTGCATGGTTCTATCAAAATGACCAACATGCATTCTCGGTGCCTGTTCTTTAAGTCTCTGCAGCTGTTGATAATGTAATGGTCCAAATTGGACTGCTGGGAATGCTGCTACTAATTTTCCCAGTACACGAGCCACCTGTCTAATTGAAGGTTTTTGCTCGTTTAGGAGATTACTGCAATCTTTAATCAAATCCACCCTTTTCCCTGGGCAAAGTGATATTCATTTGGACTGAATCAATTGTGAACCCCAAAATTAATAGAGGTACATGGTGTTAACCTAGATTTCTGTGGATGAATTAGAAACCCCAACTTTTCAAAAGTTGATTTCACAACTGCAACAGCTACTTCTGTTGACTGTTTTGTCTTTCCTATAATCAAGACATCATCCAAATATGCCATTAGTACATGCCCCTGGCTACTCAGCAAGCCCAGAATTGGTTTTAACAATTTTTGTGAATATTCTGAGTGCAGATATTAACCCATTAGGCAGAACTTTGAACTGCCACAACTGGTTCATCCATTTAAATTTAAGATACTTCCTATCTTGTGAATGAACAGACACTGAATAATATGCATCTTTCAAGTCTATAGTTGCCATATAACATGCTTCTGAAATAAGCTGTTTGGCAGTCACAAATGTTTCCATTTTAAAATGTCTAAATTGCACAAAAGGATTCAGATTTATCAAATCTACAAGAATCCTACATCCTCCATCCTTTTTTGATCGAGGGAATATTTTTGACACAAATTGGTGACTTTGGTAGACTGATTTTTCAATAACCCCTTTTTTTTTATATAGGGTTTCAATTGCAACCTGAACCTCCATCACTTCTTTTTGTACAAAGTGCAGAGTTCGGCTAGGAACATGCTGAACAGGCAAATCATAATTTGGATTGAATTCAATTCGAAATCCTTGTATATTATTCAGGATTACCACATCTGAAGTAATTTTCTTCCAATTATTATAGAAGAAATGTAACCTGCCTCCAACTTTTGGACTTAATCCAGTTAGTATGTTCCCATGAGAACCAGGTCCACCTACCTCTTGAGTCATTTCAGTACCCTGAGATTCCTGGGTTCTCCCGGAAGCACGCCCACTGGTTCTTGCTCCCGCTGCAGGCCGCCAACTACGTCCCTGCGTTGATGAGCGACTTGGTCCAGGATCCGTATGACGTCTGAAAGGATACTTCCTCTTTACAGACTTCACAACCATTGATGTCTTCATCAATCCTGTTTTCGCTTCATCTTCCAACTCTTTAATACGTCTCCCGAGATCTCTCCAAAGAGTAAGTTGGGTAATTTGTATATTACTTGGTTTGCAGAGTGCTGCGAATTTCGGATTCATAGTAGACCGTATAGTACTTCTCGAAGTGGGTGCTGCATAGCAACCCCAGTGCTTGCTGATGCAACTTCGTCATCTTTTGGTTGTTACCTGCTATTCTGGTAAAAGCAGTTATTCCAGAACCCAGCAGCTTTAATATTCTCTGCAACTGATTCCAGATACTCTTGCAGTCTCATCCATTTCATGCTGTTCCAGCTAATGGTAAACCAAGTAATTTATTAAGGAGGCCAGTTCTTCCTAATGGCTCTCCTGACCCTGACGGGGCAGCGAATCCTACTACCAGGGTTGGAACATCTGGCAGCTGCCTTTCATCGCCTTGTACAGCCTCACCGTCAGAGTCGGGGTCTGAAATCTCATGACCCGTAGCACGCTCCTCATTCCTGAGGGTGCATTCCATCAGCCCTGAGCCAGGTGCTGTTAAGCTGCTCCTGCAGCTTGGATTACAGTACACTCCTTCCTGAGTGAACTTTTGCTCCAACAACCTATGAAAAAGGCTTCTATTTGGGCTATACGCTCGAAAGCAGTATCTAGCCCTGTACCAGGAGCTGTTTGAGCTGTTTTCAGCAGCTTGGCTTTCAGAACACTCCTCACTGAGTGAACGTTGCTCCAACAGCCTGTGTAAAAGGCTTTCTATTTGTGCAATACGCTCTAAAGCAGTATCTAGCCCTGGAGCTTCTTCATTGCCTGGGACTCCCTCCGTTGGGATTTAAACTTTGTCTTTTGCCCGACAGGCACTGACTGTGTTTTCACCAGCCCCCAGGTCCACAGTCGCTATGCTCACCGCTGGCGACTGTACCGGGGTTTAGAGGCGGTTGGTCTCTAACCGCGGACTCCCGACTTTCCCGACTTCTGTCGGCTATGTCGCTCGCCTCTTCCCCCTGTCCGTTTTTTCCCATGGCGTCTGTGGAAAAAATCGCCATAGACCCACAGTAAACGGACCTGGAAACCCTGTAAAAAAGTTTTTACTTACCTTGTAGTTGAAAAACTACAAACCACTCGAGGAGCACTGCTCCTCACGTCCGTTTGCGTCAAGGCGTCTGACGTAATGACGCGCAGGCGCACTGACGGGCTTCTTCACGTAGTCACTCACGTGACTCCGAAGTAAAACAATGTTTCTAATGCTTCCAGAAAAGTTCTGGTAGAAACACCTTCCGTCACTCTACAGACTGATGTAAGTGCGCTGAGTTGGGGCGCTACTAACATGATTTCCAGCTGTGGAGGTAGGTGGAATGTGAATGAAGTACCTTTGCTGGAAAATCTGGGAATCAATTACCTAGAGCTATTAGGCGCATTTTACGGCCTTAGAGCTTATTGCACTGATATGGGAAATGTGCATGTTCAGGTACAGGTTGACAATACTACAGCTGTAGCATACATAAATCACATGGGTGGTATAAAATCAGAATCATGTGATAAATTGGCAAATGAAATTTGGACCTGGGGTATTGCCAGAAAAATTTGGCTGTCAGCAATATATTTACCAGGTAAAAATTAATACAATTGCAGACAAAAGATCACGTAAATTTAATGATAATACAGAATGGATGTTAAATCGGAAAATATTCACACAAATTATCACACAATTTGGAATGCCAGTAATTGATCTGTTTGCATCAAGATTGAACCACCAGTTGCCTAAGTATGTGTCATGGGAACCTGATCCTGGAGCAGTAGCGGTGGATGCTTTCTCGCTACATTGGGGTGGTATGTTTCTGTATGCGTTTCCACCATTTTGTTTAATCCACAGATGCATACAGAAAATTAAACAAGATTCAGCCTCAGGGATTTTGGTAGTACCAGATTGGCCTAAACAGCTATGGTACCCACTGGTGTTAAAAATAATCACAAAAAAAACCCATAAACAAACCCTTATGGTTATTCCAAAGCAGATTAAACTGCTTGTACACCCTGTGACTGATGAACCACATCCTTTACATGATCGTATTGGTTTGTTGATTTGCAGATTCTAAGAAGGCCATATCTTGGAAAGGATTATCAGACCGTACGGTGGATGTTATGACAGCAGCCTGGAGGAATAGTACCCAGAAGCAGTACATCTCCTATATAAAGAAATGGGAGGAGTTTTGTTCAGGGAAACATATTGCATATAACCCAGCAGAAATTTCAAATGTAATAGAGTTCCTTTCTACTCTATACTATGAATTAAAATTAAGTTATAGTGCAATTAATACTGCACGAAGTGCACTCTCTGCATATTTAAGCAGTGAATCAGAACAAACTCCAATAGGAGCACATCCTTGGGTCTGTAGGTTTATGAAAGGAATTTTCAATTCTAATCCTCCCAGACCTAGGTATACAGAAATTTGGAATGTAAAAGATGTACTGATGTTGCTAAGGAATTGGAATCCAGTTGAAACTCTGTAATTATCCAAAATCACCATGAAATTGGTTATGCTCATGGCATTAGTTTCAGCTTAGAGAGTTCAAACATTACAGAAACTCAGAATTGATAGAATGAAAGTAGGGCAAAATGCCGTGACATTCTATGTCTATGATTTACTGAAGCAAAGTAGACCTGGGTTCACAGGATGCAAGTTGGAATTTTTAGCATATCCTACAGATCCACGACTGTGTGTAGTAACATATGTGAAATGTTACATAGAAAAAACAAAAGTTTTAAGAGGCACCGAATTGGCATTTTTTTATTAGTCATAAAAAGCCTCATAAGAAAGTGTCAACACAAACAATTTCACGATGGTTGAAACAGGTGTTGAGATATTCAGGTATTGATACTGATAAAATTAAATCTCATTCCGCCAGGGCGGCATCAACATCAGCGGCCAGGGATTCAGACGTGCAATAGACCTTATTCTCGCGGCCGCAGGATGGGCAAGTGAACAGATGTTTCACAAGTATTACCATAAGGAGATTAAAGATCTCAGAGGGTTTCGTGATGCCGTGCTGGATACAGTATTAAATCCCCCATTATAATAAATGGGCCTAATTTTGTTACTTTTATTAAAATAAATAAAACCATTAACTGATTACATTCAAATGTTGTGGTTATGCATTGTTAATTGTGCTTACTCAAATAGAGTCAATCGATGCAGTGAACACCTGGATTTGAATCCACGGTGTGAAATCACAGAGCTTTGAAATCTTCACGTAGTCACTCACGTGACTCCGAAGTAAAATAGTAAGATTAAACGAGAACTTACCAGTTTGAAGTTTGATCTTTATTTTATGAGGAGTAACGTTGAGGGATTACGTGCCCTCCGCTCCCACCCTCATAAAAGGATCAAGCTGGTAGTTCTAAGTTATTTTTGCATCTTACTATCATACTTCAGTAATTATCGTCTGTGATTGTCACTCCGCTGCTTTGAAAGATTGACGCGTGTGCGGCTGGACGGGGTCTTCACGTAATCCCTCAACGTTACTCCTCATAAAATAAAGATCAAACTTCAAACTGGTAAGTTCTCGTTTAATCTTACTATTAAACGCGACTTCTAACGCGTTCAACATCATGGATCAAAATCAACATCAAGGACTTCCACATCAAGACAAAACAAAAGGTATGTCGCTTATTTAACATCTTACCCTGCTTTTGGTGTGGTTTCATTTTAATCTGATGATTCGAAATATGTTATTTAGGCCCCGATATCGGCCGTGTCTTGCCTGCCGATATCGCGGGGCTTAAATCATGGCAGCGGCCACATTCCGATCTATCACAATCCACTCTCAAGATAATCAAATTCATTATTATTTTGCACAATCATGTCATAAGAACATCTAACTCATCTATATTTAGTGTTATTGTCTATCTATGATCAATATTTTCATACTAAATATCTGATTGAAAACTTCCACAGTACATAGATTTTAGTCAGGTTTAGTATGAAAATATTGATCATGGATAGACAATAACACAAAATATAGATCATTTAGATGTTCTTATGACTGTGCAAAAAATAATGATTTTGATTATCTTGATTTGTTTGTGGATTTTGAATAAATGTCTGTGTAAAATGACCCTTGCTTGCAGCAGTGTTATAAACCAACAGAGTCAAATGTATGGGAATTAAACATTCAATTCCTTCCATTGGCATAGAAATTCATGACAAAGTGAGATTTAAAAATCATGTTATATTGTGAATTCTTGTGTGAATGGGATCAGTTTGTTATTTGGATACTTTGGCTATATAAAATTTTTTTTTTTAGCCTTTTCTTAAGAATGGGATAGATCTAGTAATTGAATTTAGATTAATTTAATTGATTTGATGACAATGATGAATATGAATTCTTTGTTGGGTATTTACTATTTGTTTTAACGTTACAATAATATTAAAGTTCTGATCTTGAGAATATCACATTTTTTAAATTTAAGGCAGTCTGGATGTTTATTACTATTTCCGTCACAACAGTCAATTTTGTAATTATCTACAATTAGGTAACTAACTAATTATATGCTTTAATTTCAGGTCATCCAAGTAAGATGCATCATTTGTTTCAGAATGCTTCAATCTATAATAACTGAATATTTCTTTCAGTTCTCTTATTTTTTAAAGAAAGTTATGGGCTTTTATGTCAAATGACTATCCTCGATCACAGCCTTTGTGTTCGGTTAATGGAAAAGCAAAAGGGAGCAAGATGCTAATTTCCGAGTATAAAAATGACCATAACTTTTTTTAATACTGAAGATATGAAAGTGAATTAGGTATCAAATTAAAGTTCTTTTATGCTTTATCTGATGGGATTTTTAAAATCTCAAAATTTTGAAACATTCCTAATGATAGGGTTCACATCCGAGAGGCAGCATTCCTCAAGGAAGTCTGGCCTCTCTGTTCACAAACTATTCCCCCCCCCCCCCCCTCCAACTGTTTTAATGAGAGCTGGGACATTGTTCCCCTGGTCACAAACAATACTTACTCTTCAACTCTTCATACTTACAAATCCTGTCACTTTGTTCTATTTAGCTTAGATATACAGCATGAAAACAGACCCAGCGGCCCACCTAGCCCACGCGAACCATCGACCACCCATTCACGCTAGTTCTATATTATCCCACTCTCCTCATCCTCTCCCTATACTCTAAGTGCAATTGTAGAGGCCAATCCCACAGGAAGAACATGCAAACTCCACACAGTCAGCACCCGAGATTAGAATCAAACTTTGGCGCTTTTAGGCAACCTTTAGGAAGGAATTGCAAATGCTGGTTTCCACCGAAGATAGACACAAAACTCTGGATAAACTCAGCGGGTCTGGTAACATCTCTAGATAGAAGGAATGGGTGACATTTTGGGTCAAGACCCCTCTTCAGACTGAACTAGTCTGGCATACAATTTCTCAAATTAATACAATTGCGGGTTGTAAAGCAGATCAAAGTGCTTCTGAAATGCAATTTTGAAATATTGGGACTACATCAAAGATCATATAATCTTTGGACTACATTACCCAGATGCCACTGGGCGGTAAGTCCCTGGCCGCTGGTGTCCAGGGCATTGACGCCGGACGTGACGCTTCGTGAAGCGCAGTTCTTGGCTATAGGATCTTTGTTTCTTGGGTCCACGGAGAAGTTCATTGGCGGGTCCGAGTGGAGCGCTGGGCCGGAGGTTTAAGAAACATCGAGGAGCAGCCGCGGTTAAGCTCCACAGCGCAGCGAGTCAACGGGTTGAGGACCAGCCCACACGAGGCTCCGCGGACTGACTGCAGGGCGGCGCAGAATAGAGCGCCTTCCCTTTCGCTTGGGATTGTGGATAATTAAGCCGCCATTATTTCCACTGAGCCGAGTCCACGGACGGACAGATTGTGAACGAGTTTGGAACGCGACTGATGGTTCAGACTTTCGAGATCTCATTGGCACAGAATTCCAAAGATTTACCAACTTGTGAAAGAAGAAAAAAAGTGATTCATCCGATCGTCACCTTTACTGACCAGTGGGTTCACACAGGGAGATATCACCCCGTGCTCCAGGTACATTAAGGGATTCACTCAGTCATCTGACCAGATGGGACGCCAGACGGTTCACTCCATTGAGAGGTCATTCACGTGCTCTGAGTGTGGGAAGCAATTCAACCGGTCATCTAGTCTGAAGATCCACCAGCAGGTTCACTCAGGGGAGAGACCTTTCACCTGCTCCGAATGTGGAAAGGGATTTTCACGATCATCCAAACTTCTCCTTCACCAGCGCATTCACACCGGAGAGAGGCCGTTCATCTGCTCTGAGTGCGGGAAGGGGTTCACCGAGTCATCGGTCCTTCTGACACACCAGCGGGTTCACACCGGTGAGAGACCGTACGCTTGCTCCGAGTGTGGGAAGGCATTCCCTCGATCATCCGACCTGCTGGTGCACCAGCGGATTCACACCAGGGAGAGGCCGTTCATCTGTTCGGATTGTGGGGAGAGGTTCACTCAGTCATCGGTCCTTCTGACACACCGACGAATTCACACTGGGGAGAGACCGTACACTTGTTCTGAGTGCGGGAAAGCATTCAGTCGATCTTCCGACCTGCGGACGCACCAGCGAATACACACCGGGGAGAGACCGTTCACCTGCTCTGAGTGTGGGAAGGGATTCAGCCGGTCTTCTAGTCTACAGACCCACCAGCGGGTTCACACCGGGGAGAGACCGTTCATCTGTGCTGAGTGTGGGAAGGGATTCACTCGCTCTACGAAGCTATTAACACACCAGCAACTTCATACTGGGCCCTTCATCTGCTCCCAATGTGGGAAGGGATTTGCACGGTCATCCACACTACTCACTCATCAGCGAGTCCACACCAGGGAGAGACTGTTCACCTGCTCCGAGTGCGGTAAGCGATTCAACCAGTCAACCAGTCTGAAGATCCACCAGCAGGTTCACACCGGGGAGAGACACTTCACTTGCTCCAAGTGCGGGGAAGCGTTCACTCAGTCAAAGGACCTTCTGACACACCAACAAATTCACACTGGGGAGAGACCATACGCTTGCTCCGAGTGTGGAAAGGCATTCAGTCGATCATCCAACCTGCGGATGCACCAGCGAATACACAGCGGGGAGAGGCCGTTCACCTGCTCCGAGTGTGGGAAGGGATTCAGACGATCTTGCGACCTGCTGGCACACCAACGAATTCACACTGGGGAGAGACCGTATGCTTGTTCCGAGTGCGGGAAGGCATTCAGTCAATCATGTGACCTGCGGACGCACCAGCGAATACACACAGGAGAGAGGCCGTTCACCTGCTCCGAGTGCGAGAAGGCATTCGGTCGACCATGTGATTTGCTGATGCACCAGCGCACACACACCGGAGAGAGGCCGTTCACCTGCTTGGAGTGTGGGAAGGGATTTACACGTTCATCCAGGCTGCTCACTCACCAGCAAGTGCACACCGGGTAGAGGCCATACTCCTGCTCCGAGTGCGAGAAGTGATTCACTCAGTCGACCTACCTGCTGAGACACCAACGACCTCATGCTGAACAGAAATGTTGATTGTGCGGTATGTACACGGGGCGTTTAAACACATCAGCTGCTGAGACAACAGCATGTCCAAAGGTGACTGCGGCCGTTGATTCTGCAGTCAGTGCTGTTGTTCATCATGTCCAAGACTGGACCCTGGTTATTGGGCACATTGAGCGGTAGTTCACTACTTGAATTGCAGGCACAATTCTATTCTTCATGAATTTTAAATATAGTTGTGGTGTTTGAATGAACTGGCTGCGAGTTTGTAGCGATCTCAGGACCTGTATACACTGAGTCCCTCTGCATCTCGGCCCGTTTCTCCCTCAGTCTCAGTGTGTTTGTACCGTCTCCCTCGGTGTTTCATCTATTGGGAGGTGAAGCCACACTGGCTTCTAATTATATGCAGAATACCCACTTTTATCCTTGAGTCTCTAATCCAACTTGCCCGTGACATCTCATGGTCCCTTCTGGGCCCTCCTAATTCCCATCTTGAGTTTTTTCCTGCTTTGTTTATATTCCTGGGAATAGGGAGAGGATGGATGGTTTGGGTGGAGGGGAATGAGGTATATGGAGCGGTTGAGCAAACTAAGACTCTTCCTTGGAGCACAGGAGGATGAGGAGTGATCTTATAGAGGTGTACAAAATCATGAGAGGAACAGATTTTGTAAACGTACAGGGTTTTGTAAACGCACAGATTTTGTAAACTCACTTGCCCAGAGTAGGGGAATCGAGAAGCGGACATAGGCTTAAGGCGAGGGGATTAAGGTGAGATTTAATTATTGCAATGCTTAAGAAACATTTAGACAGGTACCATAAGATAGGTTTAGAGGGATATGGGCCAAACGCTGGCAGGAGAGACTAGTGCAGATGGGACATGTGAGCAAGTTGGCCCGATGGGCCTGTTTCCAACCTATATGATACTTTGACTGGAACTCTTTGCATAACTTAATCAACTTATTGTGTTCAGTTCTGGGCATAGTCATAGGGTCATAGAGTGCTACAGTGTGGTAGTCGGCCCTTTGGCCCAACTTGCCCACATCAGCCAACAATGTCCTATCTACACTAGTCCCACTTGCCTGCGCTTTGGCCATATCCCTCCAAAGCTGTCCTATCCATGTACCTGTCAAACTTTTTCTTAAACAATGAGATCATCCCAGCATCAACTACCACTTCTGGCAGCTTGTTCCATACACCCACCACCCTTTGTGTGAAAAACGTACCCCTCAGATTCATATTAAATCTTTCCACCTTCACCTTGAACCTCTGATCCTCGATTCCCCTACTCTGGGCAAGAGACTCTGTGCATCTACCTGATCTATTCCTCTCATAATTTTGTATACCTCTATAAGATCACCTCTCATCCTCCTGCGCTCCATGGAATAGAGACTTTAGCTTACTCAACCTCTCCCTATAGCTCACACCCTCTAGTCCTGGCAACATCCTCGTAAATCTTTTCTGAAGCCTTTCAAGCTTGACAATATCTTTACTATAACATGGTGCACAGAACTAAACACAATATTCTAAATGCGGTCTCACCAACGTCTTATACAACTGCAACACGACCTCCCAACTTCTATACTCAATACTCTGACTGATGAAGGCCAAAGTGCCAAAAGCCTTTTTGACCACATTATCCACCTTCGACTTGAAGGAACCATGCACCTATACTCCTATATCCCTCTGCTCCTCAACACTACCCAGAGACCTACCATTTACTGTGTATGTCCTGCCCTTGTTCGAAGTCCCAAAATGCAACACCTCACACTTCTCTATTAAATTCCATCAACCATTCCTCCGCCCACCTGGCCAATCGATCCAGATCCTGCTGCAATCTTTCACAAACATTTCACTATCTGCACTGTGTTATAGGAAATATTTTGTCAAGCTGGAAAGGGGACAGAGAAGATTTACGAGGATGTTGCCAGGATTAGAGGGTCTGAGCTATAGGCAAAGGTTGATGAGGCTGGGACTCTATTCCATGGAGTGCACGAGGATAAGGGATGATCTTATAGAGGTGCATAAGATCATGAGAGGAATAGATCAGTTACATGCACAGAGTCTCTTCTGCAGAGCAGGTGAATTGAGGACCAGAGGTCATAGGTTTAAGCTGAAGGGGAAAAGATTTAATAGGTTTCTGAGGGGGAACTTTTTCTCACAAATGGTGGTGGATGTATGGAACAAGTTGCCAAAGGAGGTAGTTGAGGCAGGGACTATCACAACATTTAAGAAGCAGTTAGACAGTCACATGGATAGGACAGGTTTGGAGGGATTTGGACAAAATGCTCGCAGGTAGGAATAGTGTAGCTGGGACATGTTGGCTGGTGTGGGCAAGTTGGGCTAAAGGGCCTGTTTCCATTCTGTTTCACTCTATGATTCAAAACCTGAACTCTTGGGTTTTATTGCACAAGGATATCTGTATCGCACTAATATTGGGGTATCATTTATTGATTTATTTTGGTTTCTTGTCTTAAAATGAGCACTGTGTTTATTGAGCTGCAATGCTGGTCCAAGTAAGAATTTAATTGTTCCATTTTGATACGCATCACAATTAAAGAGGGTCACAGGACTGCAGGTTGCAGAGCGAGTGAAGGTATTTGATCTTGAGAGTTCTTTGATCTCTAAGCCTCTGTGGACAGCTGACCAAGTGCTGAATTAGTGCTGGTCCTCAACAACTTCTCATTCGACTCCTCCCACTTCCTCCAGATCCAAGGCGTAGCTATGGGCACTTGCATGGCCCCTAGCTATGCCTGACTCTTTGTAGGGTACGTCGAACAATTCCTGTTCCAGGCATACACTGGCCCTATCCCCAAACTCTACCTCCGCAGCATTGCTGCTACCTCCTACACTCATGCAGAACTCACTGACTTCATCAACTTCACCGCTAACATCTCCCTACCGTTTCTAGATCTCACCGTCTCCATCACAGGAAACAGACTATTGACTGATATATGTGCCCAGGATGAGGTGTTCCATACCAGGGCATCGGGGATATCCTCATTCTTTCATGAATGGGGCTTCCCTTCTTCCATTATAGATGAGGCTCTCACTAGGGTTTCCTCGAAATCCCGCATCTCCTTTCTTACTCCCCCTTCCCCAATTCATAACAAGAACAGAGTCCCCCTTGTCCTCGCCTTCCACCCCATCAGCTGTCGCATACAGCAAATAATCCTCCAACATTTTCGCCACCTCCAAAGGGATCCTACTACTGGCTGCATCTTCCCATCTCCACCCCTTTCTGCTTTCCGCAGAGACCATTCTCTTCACAACTCCCTGGTCAACTTGTCCCTCCCCCCCCCCCCCCTCCAACCACCCCCTCCCCAAGTACTTTCCCCTGCAACCACAGGAGATGCAACACCTGTCCCTTTACCTCCCCCCTCGACTCCATCCAAGGACGCAAACAGGTGAGGCAGTGGTTCACTTGCACCTCCTCCACCCTCATCTGTATCCGCTGTCAACTTCTGTACTTCGACGAGACCAAGCGCAGTTCGGCGATCATTTCACTGAACACCTCTGCTCAGTCCGTCTTAACCTACCTGATCTCCCAGTGGCTCAGCACTTTAACTCCCCCTCCCATTCCCAATCTGACCTGGGCCTCCTCCATTGTCAGAGTGAGGCCTAGCGGAAATTGGAGGAGCAGTACCTCATATTTCGCTTGGGTAGTTTACACCCCAGCGGTATGAACATTGACTTCTCTAACTTCAGATAGCCCTTGCTTTCTCTCTCCTTCCCCTTCCCAGTTCTCCCACTAGTCTTACTGTCTCCGCCTACATTCTATCTTTGTCCCAGCCCCTCCCCTGACATCAGTCTGAAGAAGTGTCTTGACCCGAAACGTTGCCGATTCCTTCTCTCCAGAGATGCTGCCTCACCTGCTGAATTACTCCAGCATTTTGTGTCTACCGCTGAATTAGTAGAGATGGATTCTCAATGGTCAGCAAGGACATTGACTGGGACTAAACTCCTGGCATAAGCCGTGGATTGAGCTTTAATCTAAATAGTGGGGGAGTGGGGTCGACAAATTGGAAGTAAAAGGGAAAGAGAGTGCAGGAAATGTTACAGACATCTCCAGAAGTAATAGGACGGAAAGTTTAAGAAGGGCTAACAGAGTAAGGTCAGGTAAAATCGGGACCGGTATGAAAGAAGGGGAGGTGAATATCGAATTAAAAGTGTGGTATTTAATTGCACATAGTATAAGAAACAAAGTGGATGAGGTTGTAACACAGTTAGAAATTGGTAGGTATAATCTTGTGTGAATTAGAGACATGGCCGCAGGATAGTCAGACCTGGGAGCTGAATATTCAAGGTTATACGTCCTATCAAAAAATCAGACAGGTGTGTAGAGGGGGTGGGGTAGTTCTGTTGCTGAATGAAATTCGGTCCTTAGCGAGGGATGACATAGGATCAGAAGATGTAGAGTCATTGTGGGGAGAGCTGAGAAATTGTAAGGGTAAAAAGATGCTAATGGGAGTTATTTACAGGCCCCAAACATTTCCCATTATATACGGTACAAGTTACATCAGGAGATACAATCGGCATGTCAGAAAGGCAATACTACGGTGGTCATGGGAGATTTAAATCTGCAGGTAGACTGGGAAAATCAGGTTGGTACAGGACCCCAAGAAAGGGAATTTGTAGAGTGTCTCGGAGATGGATTCTTAGAATAGCTTTTAGTAGAGCCTACCTGGGAAAAGACTATTCTGGATTTAATATTAGGTAATGAACCGGATTTGATAAGGGAACTAAAGGTAAAGAAACCGCTCGGAGGTAGCACCCACAATATGATAAGATGTATCCTTAAATTTGAGAGGGAGAAGGTGAAATTTAATGTGTACCTGGTATTACAGCTGAGCAAATGGGACTACAGAGGCATGAGGGAGGAGCTGGCCAAAGTTGACTGGAAAAGGACCCTTGCAGGGACAGCAATTACAAGAATTTCCGGGAATAATTTGGAATATGAAGGATCTTTTCATTCCAGAGAGGAAGACAGATTCTAACGGGAGAATGAGGCGACCGTGCCAGACATAGGAAGTCAAGTACAGTATAAAACTAAAAGAGAAGGCGTATAACATTGCAAAGATTAGTCGGAAGCAGATTGGGAAGCTTTTAAAGAACAACAGATGGTAACTAAAATGGCAATAAGGGGAGAGGAAAAGATGAAATACAATCAAGCTAATAATATAAAAGGATAGCAAAAGTTTCTTCAGTTATATAAAAATTAAGAGAGAGGCAAGAGAGAGACTGCTGGAAAATGATGCAGGAGAAGTGATAATGGGGAATAAAGAAATGGCAGAGGTGTTGAATAACTTTTTTGCATCAGCCTTCATTGTGGAAGACACCAGCAATGTGCCTAAGATTCTGGTGAGTCAGGGGTGGAAGTTAGTGGAGTGGCTATTACTAAGGAGAAGGTGCTTGGGAAGCTGAAAGGGCTGAAAGTGGATGTCATCTGGACCGGATGGACTGC
This sequence comes from Malacoraja senta, assembly GCA_038087875.1. NCBI lineage: Eukaryota > Metazoa > Chordata > Chondrichthyes > Rajiformes > Rajidae > Malacoraja > Malacoraja senta. The sequence continues at coordinate 1,078,148 of JAXLNO010001545.1, forward strand.
ACTCGAGAGTTCTGAAAGAGGTTAATTTAGAGATTGTCAAGTTTATTCGTCACATACACATACGAGATGTGCAGTGAAATGAAAAGTGGCAATGCTCGCGAATTGTGCAAAAACCAAACAAACAAACTACAAACAGAATGGAACAGAATCACATATTCACATATTACATATTTGTGGGAGGGAGGAAAAAGGAAAAAAACAGCAATTTTAAAAAGACACCACACAACAGTAGAATGGTACAGTAAAGTTAGTCCCTGGAGAGATAGGAGTTTACAGTCCTAATGGCCTCTGGGAAGAAACTCCTTCTCATCCTCTCCATTCTCACAGCATGACAACGGAGGCGTTTGCCTGACCGTAGCAGCTGGAACAGTCCGTTGCTGGGGTGGAAGGGGTCTCCCATGAGCTTGTTGGCTCTGGAGTTGCACCTTCTGATGTATAGTTCCTGCAGGGGGCGAGTGGTTCCCATAGTGCGTTCGGCCGAACGCACTATCTGCAGAGCCTTCTTGTCCTGGGAAGAGCAGTTCCCAAACCAAATTGTGATATTTCCGGACAAGATGCTTTCCACAGCCGCTGAATAGAAGCACTGGAGGATGCTCAGAGACACTGAATCTGTGGAGGCATTAATAGTGATATTTCAAGAGGCACTAGTCAGGAGTGGTTCCAGGTGATTGGAAAATTGCCAATATTGCCCTACTGTACAAGAAGTGGGCAAAGCAGAATAGTGGAAACCATAGGGTGGTTAGTCTGGCTTCAGTGATTGGTAAGATTTTAGAGTGCATTGTAAAATATGAGGTTATTGTAGATCAGTCAGTATTAGTTGACCTGATCCATGTCATGTTTTACTGCATACTTCTGTATACTCAAACAGCCATCTGGTTGAGTGGCTCATATTATCTAATCCATGCACCTGTCTAACTGTTTCTTAAACAATGAGATCATCCCAGCCTCAACTACCCCTTCTGGAAGCTTGTTCCATACACCTACCACCCATTGTGTGAAAAACGTACCCCTCGGATTCGTATTAAATCTTTCCCCCTTCACCTTGAACCTCTGGTCCTCGATTCCCCTACTCTGGGCAAGAGACTCTGTGCATCTACCCGATCTATTCCTCTCATGATTTTGTATATCTCTATAAGATCACCTCTCATCCTCCTGCGCTCCATGGAATAGAGACTTTAGCTTACTCAACCTCTCCCTATAGCTCACACCCTCTCGCCCTGGCAACATCCTCGTAAATCTTTTCTGAAGCCTTTCAAGCTTGACAATATCTTTACTATAACATGGTGTACAGAACTAAACACAATATTCTAAATGCGGTCTCACCAACGTCTTATACAACTGCAACATGACCTCCCAACCTCTATACTCAATACTCTGACTGAATAAGGCCAAAGTGCCAAAAGCCTTTTTGACCACCTTATCCACCGGTGACTTGACCTTGAAGGAACCATGCACCTATACTCCTATATCCTTCTGCTCCTCAACACCACCCAGAGACCTGCCATTTACTGTGTATGTCCTGCCCTTGTTCGACATCCCAAAATGCGACACCTCACACTTCTCTGCATTAAAAATTCCATCAACCATTCCTCCGCCCACCTGGCCAATCGATCCAGATCCTGCTGCAATCTTTCACAAACATTTTACTATCTGCACTGTGTTATAGGAAAGATTTTGTCAAGCTGGAAAGGCGACAGAGAAGATTTACGAGGATTTTGCCAGGATTAGAGGGTCTGAGCTATAGGCAGAGGTTGAGTGGGCTGTGACTCTATCCCATGGAGTGCACGAGGATAAGGGATGATCTTATGGAGGTGCATAAGATCATGAGAGGAATAGATCAGTTACATGCACAGAGTCTCCTCCGCAGAGCAGGTGAATTGAGGACCAGAGGTCATAGGTTTAAGCTGAATGGGAAAAGATTTAATAGGATTTTGATGGGTAACATTTTCTCACAAGTGGTGGTGGATGTATGGAACGAGTTGCCAAAGGAGGTAGTTGAGGCAGGGACTATCACAACATTTAAGAAGCAGTTAGTCACATGGATAGGACAGGTTTGGAGGGATATGGACAAAATGCTTGCAGGCAGGAATAGTGTAGCTGGGACATGTTGGCTGGTGTGGGCAAGTTGGGCTAAAGGGCCTGTTTCCATTCTGTTTCACTCTATGATTCAAAACCTGAACTCTTCGGTTTTATTGCACAAGGATATGTGTATTGCTAATATTGGGGTATCATTTATTGATTTATTTTGGTTTCTTGTCTTAAAATGAACACTGTGTTTATTGAGGTTCAATGCTGGTCCAAGTAAGAATTTAATTGTTCCATTTTGATACACATGACAATTAAAGAGGGTCACAGGACTGCAGGTTACAGACAGAGTGAAGGTATTTGATCTTGAGAGTTCTTTGATCTCTAAGCCTCTGTGGACAGCTGACCAAGTGCTGAATTAGTGCTGGTCCTCAACAACTTCTCCTTCGACTCCCACTTCCTCCAGATCCAAGGCGAAGCTATGGGCACTCGCATGGTCCCTAGCTATGCCTGCCTCTTTGTAGGGTATGTCGAACAATTCCTGTTCCAGGCATACACTGGCCCTATCCCCGAACACTACCTCCGCTACATTGATGACTGCATTGGTGCTACCTCCTGCACTCATGCAGAACTCACTGACTTCATCAACTTCACCACTAACATCTCCGACATCTCCCTACCGTTTCTAGATCTCACTGTCTCCATCACAGGAAACACACTATTGACTGATATCTACTACAAACCTACTGAGTCTCATAGGTATCTTGACTGCACTTCTTCCCACCCTGGTTCCTGTTAAGACTATATCCCCTACTCCCAATTTGGGTGTAGAAGCTTGTATTGACATGGGGCTGGTTTCATTCAGCAAAGCTGTTCATCAACTAATGCCAACCCCTGACTCTACACAGCGCATATTGGTGGATTACAAAGACCTTTTCAATGATTAACTCGGCAAGCTGCCGCAGGAGGTAGCACCAATGATTCTAGACCCGGACGTCAAGCCTGTTGTTCGCTCTGCTAATCGCGTTCCGGTGCCATGCGAGACCGAGTTAACTCGACAGAATGGTCGCCCTAGAGGTCATCACTCCAGTCTCTGAACCCACTGATTGGGTATCCTCGATGGTTGCCGGCACTAAAAAGAACAAGCAGGAGCTACTTATTTGTATCAACCCAAGAGACCTAAATACTGCGTTAAAGACACCTGATAACCCCATGCGTACCATGGAAGAGGTGGCTGCGTACATGGGCAAGGCTACTGTGTTCTCTGTGTTGGATGCCAAGATCTCGTTCTGGCAAATTCCCTTTGACGATCATTCATCGCTGCTCACTACTTTCAGCACAGCCTTCGTACGCTACAGATTTCTGCGCATGCCGTTCGCCATGAATTCAGCCAGCGAAGTATTCCAACGCTCGATAGAGCAAATATTTGACAGATACCCCAGCGCGATCATTGTGGATGATATTATCGTAGCGGGTAAAGACCCGCAGGAGCATGATGATAATTTAACAATGGTGCCCGACCACGCCAGGGAGGTAAACAAAACAGAACCCCAGTAAATGTAAGTTTCAAGTCAACCAAGTTAACTACGTTGATCGTGTTTTCACCAACAACGGCCTCAAAGCCGATCCTGCAAAGATAGCAGCCATCAGTGAAATGGCAGCGCCGACCGATGTTGCCGGTCTGCAAAGATCTTTAGGCATGGTGAACTACCTGGACAAGTTTATTCCACACTTCAGCGAGATCTCAGCCCCGCCATGCCAGCTCACCCACAAGGTCACTGTTTGGATGTGGCACGAACAGCAACAGCGAACAAAGACCATCTCAGCAGTTCTCGCATGGCTACATCAGTGTCCCAGGCTTTGTGCCAAAGACTAATGGAGAGACTATGGGTTCAAATCCTAATGGCTCCCCAATGGCCAAAGAGCCACTGAAACTATTGGCAAAATCACCTATTAGACCACCGATGATGTCACCCGTGAAGTCTCCTACTACTGAACCACCACCAGATATGATGTCACTCGCCCCTCCAGCAGAGGGCCTGTACCGTATGCGTATAGGACGGGTTTGTTGGCCTAACCCTAAATACAAAAACTAAATATTAAATACTGATAACAGGCTTCCATTCCTTAGGCCATATTGTACTCCTCGTTATTCATATTATTCACGGCTTAGTTGTGATTTATAAAGCATGGTGTCTTCCTACTATACATTGGAAGTTTTAGTTATATGCTTATTTAGTTGCATGATTTATTATACTTAAGAAGGGGGATGTAGATCAGTCAGTATTAGTTAACCTGATCCATGTCATGTTTTACTGCATGCCGCTATATACTCAAACAACCATCTGATTGAGTGTCTTATATTACCTAGTCTGTTCGTGCAGCCTCTAGTTAGATTCGTTGTTGAGCTTGAGCTTACAACACCTTTGCATTTGAGCACTGTGTGTTTACTATAATAAACAAATTATACTTATGTACGCATTCTGAGTTATTACACATTCCCATAGTCATGGAGTTGATAAGGTTCACTTCTTAAAAATAGACAACACACAATGGGTTAGGTAAACCAACTCAAGCTTTATTGATCATCAGCTGGGGAAAGTGTCAGGGATACAGGGTCAGGTCAGCAACAGACACTTGACTCTTCTGAGCCACCACTCTAATGAACAAAGACATACAGGTTATTTTATAGTGTTTTGGAAACGTGGTCACATGCTCATACAGAGTTACAGCAATGACGTTCAACACAATTCTTAAATCAATCAGGCTGAGCCCATTCAAAGCATACTTGTCACAATACAATACACTTGTCATACTGTAGTTAATCAATCACAAACTTTAGTTACAAAACCCCTACACAACAGGAACTTAGTCAAAAGCCCAACATTTGCAGTTCCTTCTTAAACAATGTAATATCCCTGTCCCACGGTGCGAGTTCATTCCAAGAGCTCTCCCGAGTTTAAAAAAAAATCAAACTCGCGGTAAGCACGGAGAATGAATGTAGCAGGTACGTCAGAGCTCGGGGACGTCTCTTAGCGCTAACGGCAGGTACTCGGTAAGACTCGCTAACGGCAGGTAAGCACGGGAAGACTCGTGAAGATTTTTCAATATGATGAAAAATGTCCACGAGAGCCCCGAGTACCGACGAGTGGCCATTACCGAAATTCTCCGAGTTCGAATCAGGGCAAACTCGGGAGAACTCTTGGAATGAACTCGTACCGTGGGACAGGGGTTTAAGGATCCTTATCAATAATACTACAGAAGGTTTCTGTTCACAGAATTTCCAAGTCCACAGGAAACACATCCTATCCCACTATTGTTAATTGTCTTTTCCCTGGGCATAAAAGCTATCAGAAAAGCTTGGTCTGCAGGCCTCTGGCTTCCTGATTACCACAGCTTCTCTAATACGGTACAGAATTACAATCTTCAGCTTATTCAGGACCCAAAAAGTTAAGCTAATATTTTGCTTAAAATATTTTAAGATTCCTTACATAACTAGGATATTCTCAGAGTACTTAGAAGTTTGTGATTAAATAGGCCAAAGCCTGCATGGTTTTGTCAAGGGGAAATCTTGCCTGACGAATCTGCTGGAATTCTTTGAAGAAGTAAATAGTAGGCAGACAAAGGAGTCAGTGGATGTTTTCCTAGATTTTCAGAAAGCCTCTGATAAGGTGTAACACATGAGGTTGCTAAGGGACATGAGACCCCATGGTTTCAAAGGACAGATACAAGCATGGATAGCAGGATGGCTGGATGGTAGAAGGCAAAGAGTGGCAATAAAGGCAACTTTTTCTGGTTGGCTGCCAGTGATTAGCGGAGTTCCGCAGGGGTCAGTGTTGGGGCGCTACTCTTCACGTTGTATATTAATGATTTGGATGAGGGGATTAAAGGCTTTGTGGCCAAGTTTGCGAATGATACGAAAATAGGCAGAGGGGCAGATAGTGCAGAGTCAGCAGGGACTTCTTGGACAGGTTGGGAGAGTGACTTGGACAGGTTGGGAGAGTCGACAGAGAAGTGGCAGATGGAATATAGTGTAGCAAAGTGTGCCCAAATGATGAGCATTTGACGGCACTGGGCCTGTACTCGCTAGAGCTTAGAAAGATGGAGGGAAACATTGAAACTTACCGGATAGTGAAAGGCTTGGATAGAATGGATGTGGAGAGGCTGTTTCCACTAGTGAGACAGTCAAGGACTCAGTATTAAAGGACGTACCTTTAAGAATGAGTGGAGGAGGAATTTATTTCGTCAGAGGGTGGTGAATCTGGAATTCTTTGCCACAGAAGACTGTGGAGGCCATCTATGGATATTTTTAAGGCAGAGATAGGTAGATTCCTGATTAGTACGGGTGTCAGGGGTCATGGGGTAGGGGAATGGGGTGAGATAGATCAGCCAGGATTGAATGGCGGACTTGATGGGTTGAATGGCCTAATTCTGCTCCTATCATTCATCATTATACAAAGGTAAAACAGTTATAATGGGTGACTTCAATCTACATATACATTGGGTGAATCAAATTGGCAGGGGTGCTGAGGAAGAGGATTTCTTGGAATGTATGCGGGATAGTTTTCTAAACCAACATGTAGAGGAACCAACGAGAGAGCAGGCTATTCTAGACTGGGTATTGAGTAATGAGGAAGGGTTGGTTAGCAGTCTTGTTGTGCGTGGCCCCTTAGGCAAGAGTGAGCATAATATGGTTCAGTTTTTCATTAGGATGGAGAGTGACATTGTTAATTCAGAAACAAGGGTCCTGAACTTAAAGAAAGGTAACTTTGAGGGTATGAGACGTGAATTCGCCAAGATAGACTGGCAATTGATTGTTAAAGGGTTGACGGTGGATATGCAATGGAAGGCATTTAAAGACTGCATGGATGAACTACAACAATTGTTCATCCCAGTTTGGCAAAATAATAAATCAGGGAAGGTAGTGCATCCGTGGATAACAAGGGAAATCAGGGAGAGTATCAAAACAAAAGATGAAGCGTACAAATTAGCCAGAAAAAGCAGCCTACCAGAGGACTGGGAGAAATTCAGAGTCCAGCAGAGGAGGACAAAAGGCTTAATTAGGAAAGGGAAAATAGATTATGAAAGAAAACTGGCAGGGAACATAAAAACTGATTGCAAAAGTATTTATAGATATGTGAAGAGAAAAAGATTAGTTAAAACAAATTTAGGTCCCTTGCAGTCAGAAACAGGTGAATTGATCATGGGGAACAAGGACATGGCAGACCAATTGAATAACTACTTTGGTTCTGTCTTCACTAAGGAAGACATAAATAATCTGCCGGAAATAGCAGGGGACCGCGGGTCAAATGAGATGGAGGAACTGAGTGAAATCCAGATTAGCTGGGAAGTGGTGTTAGGTAAATTGAATGGATTAAAGGCCGATAAATTCCCAGGGCCAGATAGGCTGCATCCCAGAGTACTTAAGGGAGTAGCCCCAGAAATAGTGGATGCATTTGTGATAATTTTTCAAAACTCTTTAGATTCTGGAGTAGTTCCTGAGGACTGGAGGGTAGCTAATGTAACCCCACTTTTTAAAAAGGGAGGGAGAGAGAAAATGGGGATTTACACACCAGTTAGTCTAACATCGGTAGTGGGGAAACTGCTAGAGTCAGTTATTAAAGATGGGATAGCAGCACATTTGGAAAGTGGTGAAATCATTGGACAAAGTCAGCATGGATTTATGAAAGGTAAATCATGTCTGATGAATCTTATAGAATTTTTCGAGGATGTAACTAGTAGAGTGGATAAGGGAGAACCAGTGGATGTGTTATATCTGGACTTTCAGAAGGCTTTCAACAAGGTCCCACATAAGATATTAGTATACAAACTTAAAGCACATGGTATTGGGGGTTCAGTATTGATGTGGATAGAGAACTGGCTGGCAAACAGGAAGCAAAGAGTAGGAGTAAACGGGTCCTTTTCAGAATGGCAGGCAGTGACTAGTGGGGTACCGCAAGGCTCAGTTATTTATAATATATATTAATGATTTGGACGAGGGAATTGAATGCAACATCTCCAAGTTTGCGGATGACACAAAGCTGGAGCACAGTGTTAGCTGTGAGGAGGATGCTAGGAGGCTGCAAGGTGACTTGGATAGGCTGGGTGAGTGGGCAAATGCATGGCAGATGCAGTATATTGTGGATAAATGTGAGGTTATCCACTTTGGTGGTAAAAACAGGAAAGTAGACTATTATCTGAATGGTGGCCGATTAGGAAAAGGGGAGATGCAACGAGACCTGGGTGTCATGGTACACGAGTCATTGAAAGTAGGCATGCAGGTGCAGCAGGCAGTAAAGAAAGCAAATAGTATGTTACCATTCATAGCAAAACGATTTGAGTATAGGAGCAGGGAGGTTCTACTGCAGTTGTACTGGGTCTTGGTGAGACCACACCTGGAGTAGTCCGTACAGTTTTGGTCTCCAAATGTGAGGAAAGACATTCTTGCCATAGAGGGAGTACAGAGAAGGTTCAACAGACTGATTCCTGGGATGTCAGGACTTTCATATGAAGAAAGACTGGATAGACTCGGCTTGTACTTGCTAGAATTTAGATGATTGAGGGGGGATCTTATAGAAACTTACAAAATTCTTAAGGGGTTGGACAGGCTAGATGCAGGAAGATTGTACCCGATGTTGGGGAAGTCCAGGACAAGGTGTCACAGTTTAAGGATAAGGGGGAAATCTTTTAGGACCGAGATGAGAAAAACATTTTTCACACAGAGAGTGGTGACTCTGTGGAATTCTCTGCCACAGAAGGTAGTTGAGGCCAGTTCATTGGCTATATTTAAGAGGGAGTTAGATGTGGCCCTTGTGGCTAAAGGGATCAGGGGGTATGGAGAGAAGACAGGTACAGGATACTGAGTTGGATGATCAGCCATGGTCATATTGAATGGCGGTGCAGGCTCGAAGGGCCGAATGGCCTACTCCTGCACCTATTTTCTATGTTTCTATGTCTATCACCTTATGCAATGGCTGGAAGGCCCAGTTTCTCTGCTACATAGGTCTGTGACTAAGATGGTTCAGTGGGAACGTGGAACACTTCAATCCAGACCCAACTAAACATTCAATATCCAGGCTGATGGGTTTCTGATGGGGAAGGGTGTTTAAGGACAAATAATGAACCACCTCCCGCCCACTGGGCAACAACATTTTGCTCCTATCACTGAGCTGGTTACAACATAGCATCAATATCACTCCTTGCACATGGTAAATTGCTATGGGCAAAACTGGCAGAAATGGCTGATTGGTCACAGTGAGGGGGTGTAAATAACATTTCAAAGGACAAGGGGTCCAGTAAGGCAAGCTCAGAGCTGAGAGCCCAGGCATCCAAAGCCACTGCAGGCAGTGAAGGAGTGTCAAAGTTGCACTGTGTACAGTCAAGCCCTTCGGCCTACTGAGCATATTTCCCCCATCGTGCCCTCTATATTAATCCCAGTTGCATGCATTAATTCCATATTTCCCTGTGCTTTGCTCATTCAAGTACCTGCCCAGTTTTGTCTTAAATGTTGTTACTGTCCCAGCCTCCACCACCTCTAGCAACTCATTACATATATCAATAACGCTGTGTGTGAAACATTTACCCCTCAGCTCCCTCTCACCTTAAACCTATGCCCTCCATTTCATGCAGTCCAACCATGAGAAACAGCTTCTAACTATCTGTGCCTCTCAGAATGTTATGCACCCCTATCATGTCATCCCTCAGCCTCTTCACACCTGACAGAGCAGCCTATCCAATCTCTCCTGCCGGTCTGCCAAATTGAGGCAATATTCATGATAATTTCTGTGCTTTATCTAGCTTAATCTGATTTTCCTGTGGTGTATCGTCCAGAACTACAGGAAATACTCTTCAAGTTCAAGTTCACATTTATTGCCACATGCACCAGTTAAGGCACAGTGGAATTTGACTTACCATACAAACAAAAGAGCACAATAGACAATAGAATATAACATGAACATCCACCACAGTGGAATCAACATTCTTCACTGTGGTGGAAGGCAATAACTTTGGCAGTCCTCCTCCTTTGTTCATTCGTGGTCAGAGCCATGAACCCTCTGCAGTCACTGCCACGGATGGCCCGATGTACAGGCCCTCTCGTCGGGATGCTCGAAACTCCGACGTCGGGACGGACGGACACTCTGCGGCTTGGAGGTCCCGAATCGGCCGCTTCCTACCGGAGACCGGGGCTTCACGATGTTATAGGCCGCAGGCCGGCAGTCGGAGCTCTCCTCCAGCGATCCCCGGCAAGGGATTCCAGGCTCCGCGATGAAAAATCCACACCGCTCCCACGGATAGAAGCTCCGCAGAACGCGGCTTCGGTATGTTATAGGCCGCAGGCTGGCGGTCGGACCACTTCTTCTGGCGACCCCCGGCAAGGGCTCGCCCGCTCCGCGATGGAAAGTCTATGCTGCTCCCGCTGCTGAAGCCCTGGACCCAACTCCGGGAAAGGCCGCACCAATCAAAACTGTTAGGCCGTGAGGGAGGGCAAAATGCAACTGAGAAAAGTCACATTCCACCGAGGTAAGTGAGTAAAAAACAGTTTCCCCCAATTCCCGCCCCCACCCCCCACAATAAAACACACTTTTAGACATACTAAATACAAACAAAAAAGTGAAAAGGACGAACAGCTGCAGGCGAGGCTGCCATTGCTAACGGCACCCCCTGTCACTACTCTCAATGCATAATCAAAAGTTCATCAGGATGCTTCACAGCTTGGTTTGGAAACAGCTCCATCCAAGACCGCAAGAAATTGCAGTAAATTGTGGACACAATCCAGACCATCACACAAACCAACCACCCTTCCATTTACTCCATTTATACCTCATGCTGCCTCTGCAAGGCTAGCAGCATAACCAAGGATGAGTCGCATCCTGGCCGATCCCTCATCTCTCCTCTCCCATTGGGCAAAAGGTACAGAAGTGTGAAAACACACACCTCCAGATTCAGGGCCAGTTTCTTCACAGCTGTTATCATGCAACTGAATCATCGTACCACAACTAGCGAGCAGTCCTGACCTACTATCTACCACATTTGGTGACCCACGGACTATCTTTGATCGGACTTTACTGGCTTTACCTTGCACTAAATGTTATTCCCTTATGTATCTATACACTGTAAATGGCTCAATTGTAATCAAGAGTTGTCTTTTCGCTGACTGCTTAGCATGCACCAAAAGCTTTTCACTATATCTCAGTACACATAACAATAAACTAAACTGAACTGAGTTTGTACAACTGAAACATGACACTCATCTCTTGTTGTCAAAGCCTCGGCTGATGGATACAAGAATGCCATAGGCCTTCTTCACCACTCTCTCTCCCTGTGATGCCACTTTCATAGAATTGTGTACAGGTACCCCAAGGTCAATCGGTTCACCAACCATTCAGCTCAACCATTCACTGCATCTCCTGCCCTGGTATAACTTCCAAAAATGCATCAATTTGGACATGTCTGTGTTAAATTCAATCTATGATGTCCTTGCCCACATTCCCAATTGATCCCAATTAAACATCCTTACACTGTACTGCGAATTGTGGTATCTCCTGCAAAATTAGAACTACAATCTCATCCAAATTTTAATATGTATGACAAAGAACAGAGGAACCTGACAGAGATCACACCACAGGTCATAGGCCTCCAATCTGAAAAGGGAAGGAATGCAAGAGACCCAAAGAGGCCACAGATGAAGGAGAGCAGAGATTCCAAGCAGTTACAGCACTAGTGGAGGTTACACAGATAGTGAGGGATTGGGGGCCAAGGATGGATCTGAACACAATGATGAGAATGCTAAAACTGAGAACAGCGAGTTAGTGGAGTCAGGTATTTACACACACTCACTGTTCAATGCCCAGCAGGCAGAAGAGAAGACCTCAATGTCCACGGTGGAGGAGCAGTCAGACCCACAAGACTCCACCAGTCAGGTCCCAGATCTACAGGGTACGGCAGAGTATAAAGACCAACTCATTTGGTACAATCATCATCTTCTCCATCTCTCCAAATCAGTCTGGAGACCATAGTGAAGCCAATTAAATCATCTCTCATTCTTCTAAACTCCAGCAAGTACAGACCCACCCGATTTCAGTTCAGTCCATAACCTCAAGATCAATATTGAGATGGAAAGTGAAAACCTGCAGATACTGGAAGACCGAGATAAAGACAATCCTTGCTGGGAATCCTCAGCAACTCAGGCAGAGTCTGTGGAGAGCGAACAAGAGCTGAGAACTGAATCTGAAACTCGCGTCTCTCCCCTGCAGACGCTGTATGACCTGCCTAGTGGCTCTGCAATGTTCTGCCTTTATTTCTCAGTGGAAGCCCCTGTCAGACACTGGGATAGTCCCAGCCTCAACTACCTCCTCTGGCAGCTTTTTTGTGATAAAGTTACCACTCAGATTCCTATTAAATCTTTTCCCCTTCACCTTGAACTTATGTCCTCTGGTCCTCGATTCCCCTACTCTGGGCAAGTGATTCTGTGCATCTACCCGATCTATTCCTCTCAGAATTTTATACACCTCTATAAGATCACCCCTCAGCCTCCTGTGCTACAAGGAATAGAGACCCTGCCTACTCAACCTCTCCCTATAGCTCAGACCCTTTTGCCCTGGAAACATCCTCGTAAATCTCTCTGAACCCTTTTTTTTTTCCGCTTACATTTTTATTGATTTTTCAGAGATATATACAAAACAGTGCAACACCATCACCATAAATAAAACAAAATAAGAAAAACAACAATCAAAATAAAAAAAAAAATAGATTGGGGGAAAAAAGAAGTAAATACATTTTTAAAAAATGGAATAAGACCATGTGGTTCACTTACCGAATTAAAAAAACACGTTACATTGATTCGTTATCTGGAGATATTTCAATATTCACACAAACATACCATCTAATTCTATATAACACAATCTTCCCATATCTAACTGTGCATTTATCTAATTGGTGTCATGACTCAAATAAACGGTCCATTTTCCCCAGATCTTCTCAAATGAATTCTCCTTGACTCTCAAGGAATATGTCAGTTTCTCCATATTAAAGATGTCTCGCACAATTTCTAACCACTGTTTCTGTTTTGGACTTTTTTCATTAAGCCACTGCCTGGTAATGGCCTTCTTACTTGCTGCAACAAAACTTTAATCAAATATGTATCTTCTATCTTTACTATTTCTTTAATGTGCCCCAGATACATCACAGGGCAGGTATTTGGGATTTTATAACCCAAGATATTTTTAACAATTGCGTTAACATTTTCCCAATATGGCCTTATCTTTACACAGTTCCAGAAAATATGCGAGTGGTCTGCCTCCGTACTCCCGCACAGCCTCCAACAGTGTTGTTGTACAGCAAGTTGTCTGCTTTTTATTTTGGGTGTTATAAAAAAGCGAGTTAGATTCTTCCAGCAAAATTCTCTCCATACTAGTGAGCTTGTGGATGTACATTGTGTTTCTCACATTTGATACCATTCTTCTTCTGTTATTTGAATTTTTAATTCTGCTTCCTTTCAAGCTTCACAATATCTTTCCTATCACACAGTGCCCAGAACTGAACACAATATTCTAAATGCGGTCTCACCAACGTCTTGCACGACTGCAATATGACCTCCCTACTGCTATACTCGATACACTGATTCTATGAAGGCCAATGTGCCAAAAGCCTTTTTGACCACCCTATCTACCTGCAACTCGATCTTCAAGGAAACATGCACCTGCACATCCAGATACCTCCGCTCTACAACACTCCTCAGAGGCCTACCATTCACTGTGTAGGTCCTGCCCCTGTTAGGCGTCCCAAAATGCAACACCTCTCATTTTTCTGTATTAAATTCCATCAACCATTCCTCAGCCCACCTGGCTAATCGATCAAGATCCTGCTGCAATCTTTTACAACAAACTTCATTATCTGCAAAACCACCCACTTTTGTACCATCAGCAATACTTGTTAATCATGCCCTGTATGTTCTCATCCAAATCATTGATGCAGATGACAAACGGTAACGGGCCCAGCACCAAACCCTGAGGCACACCATTAGTCACAGGCTTTCAATCCGAGAAGCAACCTTCCACCATCACCTTCTGCTTCCTTCTATGAAGCCAATTTGCTATCCATTCAGCTACTTCTCCTTGGACCCCATGCCATCTAACCTTCCGGAGCAGCCTACCACGTGGAACCTTGTCAAATCCCTCAGAATACTCTCTAGTAACTTTCCAACATGTTTGATCCCAGACTCCCGTCCCCTCGCTGCTCTTCCCTACTCCACCCCGCTAATGGTTTGTCTTCCTCCCCACCTTGTCTTATAAATTAATGTCATAGAAGCAGAATTAGGCTATTCAGCCCATCTACTCTGCCATTCAATCATGGCTCATCTATTGTTCCCTCTCAACCCCAATATCCTGCCTTCTCGCTACAACCTTACTATTCAAGAACTTATCAATCTCCGCTTTAAAACTACCCAATGACTTGGCCTCCACGATTAACTGTGGCAATTAATTCCACAGATTCATCACCCTCTGGCCAAAGAAATTTGTCCTAATCTTTCTAAAGGTACGTCCGTTTATTCTGAGGCTGTGCCCTCTGGTTCTAGATTATTCCACTAGAGGGAATATCCTCTCCACATCCACTCTGTCCAGGTCTTGCATTATTTGATAAGTTTCAATGAGGTGGCCTCTCATCCATCTAAACTCCAGCGAGTACAGGCTCAGTTCCATCAAATGCTCATCATATGTTAAAACAATTATTCCGACAATTATTTTGTAAACCTCCTCGGGACCCTCGCCACGCCAGCACATTCCTCTTCAGTCAAGCAGCCTAAAACTACTCACAATACTCTAAATACAGTCTGACCAGTACCCTATATAGCCTCAGCATTGCACCCTACTTTTATGTTCTAATCCTCCCTTATGAATACTAAATGCATTTGCCCCGCTTACCACCGAGTCAACCTGCAAATTAACCTTTTGGGAATCCTGCACCAGCACTCCCCAGGTTCCTTTGCACGTCCGATTTCTGATTTTTCTTCCCATTTAGAAAGTCTATGCCCTTATTCCTACTGCCAAAGTGTATGAGCACATGTTGTATTCCATGTGCCACGTATTTGCCCACTTTCCCAACGTGGCAAAGTCCACCTGCAGACTCCCTGCTTCTTCTACTCCTCCACCAATCTTCATATCATCCTCAAACTTGGCCACAAAGCTGTTTGCTTTGATAATTGAATTAAAGATTCATCCAAGTCTTTAATATACAAAATGAAAAGTAGCGGATCTAACACCAACCCCTATGGAACACCACATCACT